>CM032669.1:3935913-3957604 GCA_019095985.1 Streblospio benedicti | reverse complement strand
GGTGACATTACTCACTGGCCTCAACTGAGATTTTTCAACTGTCATGTCTGCAACTTCTTTGCAACAAATGTCACAGCACTTTTCAATTTTATCATTTGTAAATGTGGGGGCGAAATGTTGAAGCAGGGAACTTCTTCTGCAATTACTATTATTTTTTACGAATGCTTTCATATCATCAGAACATTGTATCATCATTTTTTCATCATCATTTGTATGGATTTGTAAAATAAGGATGCATATGCCTGTGCACCAGACCGTCCTGCTCTGCCTATTTCCTGAGTGTAATCCTCCAATGTTCTGGGAACGCCATAATGCACAATTTTATTAAAATCTACCAAATTTAAGCCCATGCCAAGAGCATTTGTTGCTACCACTACTCTTATTTTGCCATCTGTTTTCATCAAATCCGTCACTATATCTTTTTTCTTGTGTTCCATGAAATGTGTTTCATGAAAATACATAGCATACAATTAGGTATCCGAAAGTTTCATATCAATCATCCTGTAAATTACAGCACAGTCACTTGTAGTTTTGCAATATATTATTGTTCTTGCATATTCTTTGCGCTTGCTTTCAAATTCAATTAAGATGTTATCCAAAAAAATCAAAGTTAGTAATCTTCTGTACAGATATTTTTTATTGTTCCTGGTTGGTGGTCTTATTATTAAATAAGCATTTCTCATGCCTAACTTCTTTTGAAAGATTTTGACAGAATCTTTTGTAGCTGTGGCTGTTAAAAGCCATGTATGGTACTCCAGGAAGATGGCTTCTCAAATCGGCTAATTTACTGAAAGCTGATCTAAACGCCAGCTGCTGGTCTTTGCTGTAACCCCATCTCGGAAGAACATGGACGTCATCAGTTGCCACTGCGACTATTCTATCACAATTGTCATTTATGATATTCAAACCTTCTTTTCCAGTCCAGAACTCTGGACTTGCAAGTAATATATCTGCATCTTTGTGGATCTCTTCCTCTGGAAGATGGACAGCTTTAAGCCCATTGCTTCTTGCACTTTCTGCATGAGACTGCATCAAGCTGACTAGAGGGGTCAAAATAATGACTTGCGGATTTGGTGTGTTTTTCAGCTGATGTTTGACTACACCTAAAAAGAAAACAAACTATGAGTACTAGACTGCTGCATTTGCATAAAAACTCAAATTCATGGTTAAACGGCAAGATTTCACAACTTGTGGCCTGGATTCTCAAAACATCATATTTATAAACAATAAATAAAGTATGGCAACATTGGGACAAAATTATTTCCGTTTTGAGATAGATGAACAATAGTTGAATCATATATTAATGTGATAGCAACCATTAATATTTGACCACAGTAAATATATATATTATTTCCAAACATTGGAAATTTGGGTTGAAATTTGATGACATATACACATGTTGATACCTGCACTTAGAACTTAATTAATAGTTTGAGAATTTAATAAGAATAAGAATAAGAATATTTTATTTCGATAATAACGGTACACAAAAGTGCAACATATAATCATAGTAAAGAAGGTAAAAATATACAAGTTATATACATGGAATAGCTAACTAGCTAAAACTGGCTAGAGTAAACATATGGTACAGCTAAATCAGTATATAATATTCTTCCAGTGACAGTAAATAGCACTGTTTGTATAAAAAGTAGATGCAGTAATATTCAGTAAGATAGTATTGTCAGAGACCTCCAATCTCTTAATAAAACTAGTTACATTGTTTCTAATTAAAATATCAAAATGATTAATACCATATTGCAAGAGAGTAGCAGATATACTGATGCGATGATATAAATTCATCAATAAACGAAAAATTCTATTAAAAGCAGATCTGATCCTTCTGTAAACATCTTGACTAAAATTAGACCATAAATGACAACAATATATACTTGTGCAGTAACTCTTAAAGAGCTGTACCTTTACATCATCAGAGCAATGCTTAAAATTACTAATCAGACTGTTACCTCGAATTTAAACAGCTCAGTTAATTTTTGTAAATTTGTATCCGCATCAGGCAGGCATGTATAACCAAATCTCATAGCTTATTAGAGATGAACTTACCAGTTAAAAAATTATGGATAGTTGGAATAGCCATCATGCAAAGAGATTTTCCATAGCTTGTTGGAAGAACTATTGTGACATCTCTGCCTTGAAAGAGATGAAATACAGCATCAGTTTGTTCTTCTTTAACTTCTGCTTTCTCAGAGATAGTTTCGCTGACAATTTGCTGTAGTAAGCCATGAATTTCCTCTTTTAAATATGTGCATGTTTCACTTTCAGTGGCCATGTTCTTGCTAAAAATATTAGTTCTAAAGTGCCATAAGAGACTGTCTTAGGCGATATTATAAGATCACTAACACTATTTATCAGTCTTTTGCATGTATTTTCAGTCTATATCGACCTCCAGAACTGCCGTGTAAAAATATCCGTATACGGACTGTCCGTATACGGATTCCGTATATGGTTAGTTGTCAACCGGACTAGTTTTTACCCACTTCAAATATGTTCATGAATATAGCACACCTGCTACTTCTAGGAAAAAGTTATTGAACTACTAAGGAAAGCTCCAAAATCAATGAACATCAAAGCGATCGCACAGAACAGCGTTAGTAGTAGTCATACGGCCGACGTAACTGTAGTGCAGAAATCCGACCATAGGCGTCTATATGTCTAGCGACTGGCTGCGCCGTGTTCTGTTATGATTATGCAGTGTATTACTACACATTATTGCATTTTGTAATTTATTGATGAATTATCTTGTTAAATGTGTTGAATATATGCCAGTTTATCTTTTAAACAGTATTGCAATAGTTTAGAAAAGACTGATAAATACAAAACCGGGTTCGTTGTGTAACATTGATTATTTTATTGGGCTCGTTCTTGGGGCGTATAACGGCTCGCCCTTCGGGTTCGCCGTGATACGCCCCAAGAACTTGCCCAATAAAATAATCAATGTTACCAACGAACCCGGTTTTGTCTATATGTATATATTAATCCTTGTTGATGGTGGTGTTGTTTGATATCCAAATGGCACAAATTATCATGTAATTTGTGAGAAAGTAAGAAACTGTTTAATTTTTATGAAAACACTGCATGAAATCAAGCATGTCCAAGAGGGAATTCTTTGACCTATTTATTGAGATTTCGAGGGCTCTGATTGGTTAGCCTCGATCAAGGTTTAATGTTGCTGATGTCACTGACATGATTGAGGCTTTAACCAGTCATGCATCTATGCCAGGAAAAATTGGCATGAGTATGCAAATGAGCTTTGCTCTGATTGGCTGCAGACATCGGTTACTTTATGTATTTCAGCTGTGGCATTGATAAATCAATGTCACAGTGCTGGGGTGAGAGGATGTCATCTTGGATCAAAGCCTCTCCACTATAAATAAACAGTACCCCATGCTTAAACGTGAATATACCCAAATACAGCAGCTATCCAGCTGCTGTGAAGATAGGTTGCTGTTCTGAAATTAGAAACCACGTGCTTTTAGCAAATGGCGTTAAATTAGTCAAACAACTAGCTACTTTTGAATCATGAAGCTTTTAGAATAGGCCATCATGTCAGATCATTTAAAGGCCGTCATGGTTCCGATTATTTACTAATTATAGATATGGTAAACAATTAAACTTAGACTAAATAGGTGCCAAACCAGTTATTTTACTTAGAATTAGTTGAATATTTAGTGTAAATGGTCAGCTGTTATCCAGTCATGTATGAATGTAGAATTGGGCTAGACTAAAGAGGATTTCAGTTGGTAGGGCTCATCAATGGCTGCCTGAACTCTGGGAAGGTGGTTATGGCCATGTAATCTTTCTCCTCAGACTCTACTGAACAAAAATAAGATTTTCTATCAACACTCAAAGCTAAGCAAAGCAGAAGGAGCCTAATCATTATGTTGTTTATAGATCTTACAATTGAGCATTCATTTAGTGGTCTGAGCCCTCACAATGCCTTTATCTGCATCTGTTGCCACAACATACATCATGCACAGCCTCAACAAGCTACAGAGGTCACCGAGGTCACGGCCCCGGTGGTGGCAGACAAAGAGCCATGAATTCGATCCGTATCCACGATCACATTGAACAATCACAGTCACGGATTCAGAAGATCCAGATGTGTGCACACACACACAAACAAAATAATTTAGATCCGCACTGACATAACATCACAGAGACAGAGTATTCCACTCCATCATATCCTCCTAACATATTTCGTGCTTATTATTCAGTTTACAAGCTATTGTGAACCACGACCACATTCAAAGCGCTCTTTCAGAAGTTCTCCCACCATTAAACGAACAGCTGGTTAGAAGTCACGTCAACCATGGCTATATTCCAAACTTGACAATTGTATTTGTGTCGGGCATGGATATCTACTAAGAAAAGTCTTTCTAGTCAGGGTGCCGCCCAACTTAACCGCGCCTCGGTGGATAAAGTTTTTTATGATTGATTTGGGATCCCATTATTGCATTTCTGGCGGATATCAAGCGTGTATCCTTGAGGCTTTTGAGAAATTCAAGATGGCGTCCAAGATGGCTACCTCGCAATTAGAAATCATAACTTTTGAAGAAAAAATTTGACACAGAAGGGAAGTACCACTTTTTCAATAGTTTTTTACATCAGCAGTTCATTTCTGATGTTGTTGTTTTTATCTGAGGTAACATATCCAAGATGGCCGCCAAGATGGCAGCCACTCAATGAGAAATCATGACTTTTGAACCATTTGACGTAGAATAGAAAATAGTACCACTTTTTATAATTTGTCACATCAGCAATTCCTGTCTGATGTCTTTATGATCTGAGATCACAGATCCAAGATGGCCGCCATTCAATGAGAAGCCATAACTTTTGAACTATTTGACATAGAATAGCAAATAATACCACTTTTCCTACAGTTTGCTACACCAGCAATCCATTTCGGATGTTAATTTTATGACCTGAGGTTACAGATCCAAGATGGCCACCAAGATGGCCGCCCCGCAATGAGAAATCATTACTTTTGAAATATTTAACATAGAATAGCAAGTAATATCACTTTTGCTATAGTTGTTTCAATCAGCAGTTAATTCATCGCAATATCAGGGCTACAGGGCAGTGCCTGATAAGGCCCCGGTGCATACCCTACCATTGTACCTCTTCGGGTCACATAGATATACTTTTACAAACACCTCATTGATAAAGACATGGAGGAAGTCTTGAAGGCACACCTGGTCCCTGGACTGGACAGCCTCCAGGTCCCTCAATTGGATAGTGACATCCTTAAACGGGTGCACCCCAGGCATAGCAAAACACTTGAGAAATATCATACACCTAGTTAGAAGCCTCCTGTCTCTTATGGACTCCACCATGAAATGTGTGCAAACCAAGATAGTGATGCTGGAGCTGTCTGTACCTGAGGCACTTTGAAGCGCAGAACATGCTAACTCTAATTAAAATGGCGATAACCATGGTGGCGCAGGCCTCACAGACCATCAGCTACGCAAGATGTGTTGAGGTGAGTCTTTTCTGCTTGGATTGAAGGATGAAGCCACAGATGCTTTAGCAGACCACCAAGCAGCCCTCCCTAAGAGTGGTGAAGTCCTTTTTAGACAAGACTTCCCCCAGGACCTCATGCAAAAGAAAGTATAGAGTGTGGACGGTAATGCCCGACTCATAGAGCTAAGAAGCAAACGCTCCTCCAGAGGAAGGTGCCAATGAGAGGACAGACAGAGGACTGCACACCCATTACAGAATCACACCCCAGAGGCGGAGGGAATGCCTCTTGCAGCTAGAGCCAGAAGAAGGAGCCCCTTCAAAAAGCCAAGTGCCAGTGTGGGGTGCCAAACGCTGGTCGTGGTTCACGAGGTTGCAGTGGTGGAAAAGCTTGAAAACACAACAAAACAAGGTAGGTTATTGATGTCCCCATTTCACCTTCTATCCTTACGTGTTCCAAAGGGAAGCACACATGTGACACTATGCCGGTCTCCCACCTTACAGGAGGGGGTACAACCCCTTCACCCAAGTACAAGTCCTCTCCTTGCAAAGGAAGCGTTAGATCTTCATGCTCTTCTTCCCTGCAGGGGAATCCCTGCCAGAGCTGGACATGCTGAACCTCTAGGCCGTCCAGTTCCCACCGGATCTAGTGGCGGGCCGCACAGTTCTGCCACTGCTGAATTATCAGAAACTGTCAGCTAACCCGGAAGTGTGGCATTGTGGCCGGATACCTCTGCCACGATCAAATGGCTTCAATCCACACTTCAACCCTGATGAAGTTCCCATAATATCCATAGTTCTGGACAAGCAGGCCTTGCGCCTGGTGTTGGATGATTGAGAGCAGTGTGTGGTGCACATCTTCTTGTGCCCAAAAGATGACGGCTCCTCCAGGCAGATCATCAACCTCAATGACCGGAACCAAGTGGTAGAGTATGCCCATTTCAATATAGACAGCATGCCCTTGGGGAAACACATGCTCATGAAAGGCGTTTTTCTCATGAAAGTCGACCTAAAGGACGTCTAGTGGTGTGTTCCTACCCACAAAGTGCACAGGACATTCTTACGGTTTTGGTGGCAACAGAATCTGTATGAGATTACATGCCTTCCCTTTGGACTGGCATCAGCCCTATGCGTCCACCAAGCTGCTCAAACTGGTAGTGAGCTTCTTGTGCAGGGTAGGGATGCGTCTGATCATCTACATCTACTTATTCCTGATTAACTAGAATCCAACGCACCTTCGCCAGGAATGCCGCACACTGTCTTATGCTCGAGGCATGTGAACCACAAAACGTTATCCCTAACACCTGTTCACCATCTCAGGACCAGGAATTCCATTCCTAGACCTTAAGGTGCAAACAGTCACAATGAGCCTCACACTGCCAGACTACAAATGGCTGGTAATTATGGCCCTTTGCACAGAAACGCTGGTTGCAAACAGAGTAGAGTCAGTCCTTCACAGCTTCTCAAGGTTTCAGAATGCTGATGTACAAAAAATATTTTAAAAGCTGTATTACTTGCTATTCTACTTCAAATATATAACTAAGATTAATCATTAGGTTGTAGGTGGTTCTTCTCATGCTGTGGCTATGGTGTTTTCCACCATTTAATTGAAATTAGAAATTCAAAATTTAAGCTCAGCTTAGTTTTTTCTCCAGAAGAGGTCTTGATAGAGGATGACAATATTTAAAACTTAGTTCAGCCTTAACTTTTGAATTTGAATTTCAAGTAAATGGTGCAAAAGACGGTAGCCACAGCACTACATCAAATAGTTCAAAAGTAACGAATTATCATTGAGTGGCGGTCATCTTGGTGGCTATCTTGGAGGTGTGACCTCTAATCATAAAATCAAAGTCAGAAAAAACTTCTGGCCTAAAACGTTATTGAGAACGTGGTATTACTTGCCATTTTATGTCAAATAGTTCAGAAGCTATGATTTCTTATTGAGTGGCGGCCATCTTGGTGGCCATTTTGGAGTTTGACCTCAGATCATAAAAACAACATCAGAAATGAACCACTGATGTACAAAACTATTGAAAAAGTGGTATTACTTGCTATTCTGTGTCTAATAGTTCTAACACAATGATTTCTAATTGTGTGACAGCCATCGTGGACGCCATCTTAAATTTCTCAAAAGCCTCAAGGACACACGCTTAATATCCGCCAGATATGCAATAATGAGGTCCCAAAGATGTAAAATCAATCATAAAAAAACTTTATCGACCGAGGCGCGGTTAGGCTAAAATATCTCATTTGGCACCCTGACTATTCCCCCATTACAAATAGACATCGATAGATTACTAGGCATAGTAAACTCAGATCGCATGCGACACCATAGTCACACATCATGTCAAACTCCAATTAAGACTACCTCTGCTTTCCCAGTAAGACTTCTTTTTTCCTGTCACAAGATTTCATACAGAGACCACGGCGAGCCTCTATACAGAGACCAACCCTCTGTTGATTCCGCTGGTAGTCTTCTTAGAGAAGTTCTACTATAATCTAGGGACAGCCTTATAACAAGACCCTAGGTGCACCGGGAAAGAGATCCAGACATTTCCTCCACCGATCCAGCTGATCCAGTAGATTGTTACTCACAAATGATAATCATTTGCAAGGGCTCATAATTTAAAGGACAACTACAAGATCCGAAACGTTATAATGTTTCTTATCCTCGCTGGGCCTCTAGTGGAAAGTTGACTAATATAATCTTAGAACATAATGTCTTCAATAAGACCCCAGATGCACAGGGCAGCAGATCTTGCTACTCCAGCAGATTGGTGTCCACTAGCAATAATCATCTCCAGGGACTCGTAAATTAGACAAAATAAAGTACAGCATCACATGCACAGATCTAGATTGTTAAGGTATCCACACATGACTCATTTTCACAACTGCAGTGATCCAGATGAGGATGTGTCGTTTAGGACTGGTCTGTATTATCGCCCACTAATTTATGAGCTAATCGGAATGAATATTGTTTGTGGGAAACAATCAGTTGGATCAGCAGAATGAGATGTTTGGATCCATCTACCTGGCGTATGTGGAGTCTTATTAGCACATTCATTTTGTTCATAGATTGCATTGAGATCGATGTTCATGATCCTCAATGCTTTGCCCCTCAATGCTGACAATAGGTAGTAGATGATCGAAATAGATGTAATTTTCCCCATTTTTTATTTGAGTTAATTTATTTCATCTATCACAAGTCTCAATCTAGTATTTTAGACACTGGCTAAGACCCTATTAATTGCATCAGACTGTCACTCCATCCATCCAGTTCGTTACCCCTCTACAGGTCGCATCATTTGAGCTAGGATGCTCAAATTCGACATGTCCGTTGGAAATGGTGACCACAAAAACCCTATTTCGAATGGGTCAATATTTGGGTCAAATATTGATTTTGACCATTATTAAAACACTCTTGTTACTATTGATGAATGCACAATTACAGATCTATATTCTATAAGCTGCAAAATAGAATGTTTGGAGCTGTTTGCTATTGCTGCTATAGAATGAATAACAGCATGACGAAGCCAATATAGACAGTGGCATTCCAGTGTTGCTGGAGCATAGCCATATGGAGCAAAAGGCCCAGTGGATGGGCTTTTTGCCATTGTCAACTTATACCTTAGAATTCATATCAACTTTTGAAATGTATTGTTTAAACTAAGCATAATGCCAACTGATTCTGTGTATATGTCTAGTTCCAGTGTTTTATACACTTGCTAAGACCCCATTAATTGCATCAGACCGTCCGTTCACTCCGTCTGTCCGTTCAGTTCGTTACCCCTCTACAGGTCGCATCATTTGAGCTAGAATGCTCAAATTTGGCATGTCCGTTGGAAATGGTGACCACAAGAGCCCTATCTTACATGGGCCCAAGCCATCAATATTTAGGCCAAATAATGATTTTTGACCATTATGGTCCATTTACAACATTCTTATTACTATTGATGAATGCACAATTACAGATTAATATTCTATCAGCTGCAAAATAGACTGTTTGGAGCTGTTTGCTATTTGCTGCAATAAAATCAATAATAGCATGACGAAGCCAATAGACAGTGGCATTCCAGTGTTTTTCAAGTATTCTACATGGACCCAAATGAACCTTTAAATCACTAGTTTGTCCCCCCTGGGGGCACTTTTCATATATGTATATCTTTAAAAAATGAAAAGCGTCCCCAGGGGTAGAGGACAAACCAGTTCTTTTACATTGGTGATATGAAGTGTGTCCCATTGGTGTTTGATGTTTAGCTTCTTATCTTTTAACAGGTGAACAATGCTGGCAAAGTCATTATTTGTCAACTGGGATGTGCTTCTGCAAGATTCTTCAGATGTGCCTTGGATGCCCTCTTCTTGTCCTCCTGATGGAATTACAATTTCTTCTGATTGTTCAGAAGCCAGAAAGTCAGCAAGATCATCTTGAGAAATGGCATTAGCTTTATAGGGTTCATTTTCATCTGCGATTTCAACAGCCACTGCATCCAATTCATCAGCAAGTGTGAGTGTGTCATTGTCTATGTTTTCGTCTCGATCATCGCCTTGCTGACAAGCCAACCTTCTGATATGAAGGTGATCTCAGTGAACCATATTGGGTGAATTGACTCAACATTTGACCAAACCTTTTTCTTTTGTATCCCTCTCTAAATTGTTGGTGTTAGCAAATGAGTCAACGAGATCTTCCTTCATTGATTCGATACTTCTGTAGATATCTCTCTTCAGTTGCAACAGAGTAGTTGGGGTTCCATCATGATCATGGAACACAAGATCAGCCCAATCACCATGCATTGTAGACATGAATTCCTGCATTGTGCAATTTTTCCAGTGCATCTTCTTGGATTTTGCGCATTATTTGCGATGGAAGACTACCCTCTCAAAAAATAACCAATAGGAATTGCATTAACTTGTCCTGCCAACCACCGCCTGTCCACGTCAGCTAACATAAAAATCACAACTTCTGATGCTTTCTGGCGCTGTAATTGGTGGGCTGATCTCAGGAGTTGTGGCATGATCTCAACTATTTCTTTCAGATCGAAGCGGGTCGCAGCACTCCTGTCTTTTGAGCCATCTGATTGTGCTGAATTTGTTGCATTATCAGACCGTGAGTAAGGATCTGAATCATTACTCGCTTCTCTACCTGAATAAGTTGCTTTCACAGAGTGGAACTCCCCAAGAAATGTTGCTTGAGAGGTCACTTTACTTGTTTGATCATTATTTTCATGGTCTTTGCACCTTCTGAAAATTGACTCGGTTTCCTGGGAATGCCTGCCATATATGTTTGCAATGTTTCTTCTTCTATCATATTCCAGAGGTCAAGGTGATCAGGGACAGAGAATACTGTAGTGGATTCTTTGTTCCAAGTCATGTAGAGATTTGTTTTGCTTTCTGCTTTCAGAGCATGAATTTCTACAATGTTCCGACACACATGCCTACCAGGTACATCATAGAAAACAGGTGTACTATATTTATACTTGGGGCACTTCATTTGTGTACCAAAAATGATGGTACCACTTTTGTTTCTTAACGAACCGTCTGGAGAAACCTCTATAGATTTTTCAAGGGGAGACAGATTTGAATCGTTTGTGTTGTCAGTTTCTTTTCTGAAATATTGGCACTTTGTGGTGTGATGAAATATGCACCTTCTTCATGGTACACTAGCTCTGGGAACATGAACGGCATCACTACTGCAGTTAGCGTGGCTACTGCATTTATCTCGTTTGCTGTTCCCCACTCATTTTTTTCTTTTGTTGTTTATTCCAATCTGTTTTACGCACACCTGAGATGACGTCATCAAAATGACACCCTTTAGTGCAGAAAAAAGCAGAAAGTGGAAAATAAGCAATGCATTTGTAAGTCAAGTATTCAAAAAATGCCAGTAAAACGATTTGCTGGCAAATGTAGTTTGTCAGACTTAACGCCTATAAAATTAGGACTACTACGTGAGGTGGCCTACAACAATCAAAATCACAGTTCACAGCTTAACCACACAGTAGAAAGTTTTTTTCAATTTTATTATGTAGTTTTAGTCACTAAAACATCAATTAAGAATGGTATGTACGTTAATTTGACTAGTGGTTATCACAAAACAGCTCTAAATCAAGGTAAAAATGACAGCCAAAGTAAAAAAAAAAATCATTACCAGCAGGTTGGGGGCTGATTGTTCTCAAAGACTACGAAGTGTTACTCTGTAAAACGTTTCATGTGGAAAGCCAGCATGTGTTTACTCGACGATGCGCATATCAATTTAACAATGCAAGTCTCAGAAGCAAGGAAACAAAAGCAATTTTGATGAACTTACCATTCTGAATGGAGGAATAATCTGGACTAACAATCTATTATGCGGGATTAACAATACTTCTTGCTTATGGGTTCACCCTGGTTGGAGCTAGAATACAAAATTTTCACTTTTATTTGATATTAGCTTATCGTAGAAAAAACTTTGATCTCACATTAACATTCTCCTACACATACTTGTTACACATTCCTTGTGAAATTCATATTTCCATTACAGTATCTAATCATGTGATAAGGTTGTAGCGCTTTTATTTATCTTTGATAATACAGTATAATAGAATTTCTTATTCTTTAATCTATTATAGATATCATTTTTAAATTCACCATTAACATTGAGATTGTCTCCTATTTTACATATATGACTATTAATAAAAGATGTACTGTTAATACATACATTATTTATTGTAAAATTTCTGTTACCAAATAATGGCTGGTCAAATAGTTGTTTTTTTATTCAAAACCAGGTCATTCATTTTTGATTTACAGAAACCTAACAGTGATTCTCTCCAAAAGTTATGAAGAGAATAGCTGTCAGGAAACTGATTGAAAGCTGTAAAAGACATATTTGTACAATATTTAGTCCCCCTAGTCTCAAGAAATAGTGATTAGGGATTAACGAAAGACTTAATTAATCTGTGTAGCCATTTAGCTTTAAAGGATAGAAATTGAGACTCAACATCTATTATGGAAAGACCAAAATCTTCTTTTTTATTATAGATTTTCGTTTTGTCTTGTCTCTAGCCCCCCATAAGTAGTTATATATTATTTTATTAGAAGACTTGATTATTCCTTTTGGAATACCTAACATAGTTGCGGAGTATAATATTTTTGATAGAATCAAGCATTTAATCACATGTACTTTTCCAAATAATGATATCTTTCATTTTCTCCAGCAATCAATTAATTTTTGCATATCATCTAATTTGTTTGCCCAATTTTTCTTATTAAATATATCAGACGTATTTCCAATGTAAATACCTAAATATGTAATTGGGTCTTCTGGCCAATTAATATTATGTTTATTATCAAAATGTGTATGTTTCAGTGAGCCTATAACCCCCCTGTTGTAGTGGACACGCGGGGTCAACTCCGCGTCATTTTTAGGTCGAAAAAATGACAAGGTCCGTAAAAATGGTGAAAAATATGAAAAATTAACACTTTCATTGTCGAATCGACAACGCGATTCGCATGGCTCCGCAGCGTGAGTTCGCGTGACCACTCCGCGCGTGCGGGGATTATTGATTGAATTCCCTTTGATCTTTTTGAGTTCGCTGGTCTCCGCGCGAAGCCGTATTTGGCACCAACGGACTCCGTCTGCCTCCGTACCACGTAAAATGAACGCCGTTCACTTCCGCTATACGCCGCTGTACGGAGCAAGACCTCTCCGCATGGGTTTTGTGTATGTAATTGATAGCCTACATGACAAAAAACCCTATGGTATTATTGTGGGGTACAGGGGAGTAGTATGTAAAACATGAGTTACTGCCTCAAAACCCTAAAAAAAATCACACTCAAAATCTGCCAATCTTAAAAGTGATTTTTTTGCGTTTTGTTGCAGTAACTCATGTTTTAGCATAGGTACCTTTTGTCAGTTTTGGATTTATCGACGGAGTACACAGTTTTATGTAAGAGGTTTAGGGGGGGGGGGGGGCTGCGAGACCTCAAACGGGGGAAAATACTTCGTTTTTATATGAAAAAAACTTATCAGCACTAGGTTTGCGATTAGGGGATAAAAGTATTTATTGTCTTGCATTCTTCTTTGTAAAGTTTTTCTCGCACAAAAGTGATGCAGCGTCGTAGTAGACTCTGACCCTTCCTTTTACGTTTGTCTGTCGCATCGGGATGGGTTTGCGGCAGAACAATACCCCATATTTTATCATAAGGACTCGCTTCAGCTAGTTCTCCGATGTACTTTGTTTTCAAGAGTGCCTTTTTCAATTTTTTGTTTTGTTTGAATTTTGCGTAGTTTCCATTTATAGCAATGTGTCGTCTTTGCCTTCTGAAAGGCAAAGCTTTTCACCAGAATAGTACAACGGATGACATTTGTTTTTTGTTATGTTGGAGGCGGGAGTTGATTGTATAATCAGTGTATGTTGATTTTAATCTCAAGAAAAAAAATTGTATCAAAAAAAAAAGAACAAGATGATGAGTTCATTCTTTTATTTTTATCAATATTACAATCATTTCAATCAAATAAAACTTGTTTCATAGAGAAAAGAAAGCAAAAAAAAAAAACACCAGGTAAAGGACAGTTTATTATTTTGTGAGAAAACAATCATACATGTAAAGCTTAAACAAAATTGATGCATCTTTTTTTTCATCAATCAAAAGCACAAACAGTTTATTATTTACATTGGAGTGAAACAATCCGAGTTGTTTTCGTTGTTGCTGATTTTCTTTTAATGGCAGAAGACTTCATATTGGGTACACGTTTGTAGAGTGTGAGAACAGCGATGGGTTTGTTGGTGGGAATTATCACATTTCTGTTGCTTACGTTGCACATTTTGAGTATTATTGGGTATGAACAGTCTTTAGGGATCACAGTTGATATGATGTGTATTCCACATTTGCTGACTAGTCTGCTAGGAGTATATATGCAGCTTTTGTATCCAGATGGAGTTATTATAGAAATTCCAGTGTTGACACGACACTCTTTGTGTCTTTTCATTGTAATATCTTGTGGGGCCAGTAAATACAATTTTACTGTGCCGTCTTTTTTCTGAACTGGCGTGGGTGCATTTGCATTAATTTTAATGATGTGTAAATTATTAATGTCATTTTGTTTCACTCTATCATGTGGCGCTATAGTAGCTGTTTCTTCATCTATATCTTCTTGTTCTTCGACTGTCTCAGTGATACCATCATCTTTTTCATGCCGGCGCCTTTTTAAGGGTAGATGTGTTTCATTCTTAAGATGTTTTTTCTCGGTAGAGGGTTCGTTTTTAAATGTGTTAATTGTTGAAGTAGTAGGGTTCATATCATGCGAATCATTGGATTTCGAATCTTCCGCTTTTGCATCATGTGGATCATTTGATTCTTCGGAATATCTATCTTCGTAATGTTGTAAGTACTCGGTTGGATTTTCTGGTAATTGCTGTAATTTACCCATTACCATCTCCAGCGAATCATTAGATGATTCGTATATTTCCATGGCTGATTTCTTTTTAGATTGCTCCCGTAATGGATAAATAACATGCATTCGCTCTTCATCTCAAGGGCTTCTCCTCATAGTCTGAAAGCTTTGAAAGATTTGGGGAAAAATGGGACCAAGATTTCATGTCCGGATATTCGGACCTATACTGTATATAAAAAGTGTATCGAGCAGTCATTTTGAATCAACACCACAGACTACAAAACATTTTATATATCCATTTATTTCACAAATAAAATAACAAGCCTAACAGTCTAACAGTTCGCACGGCTTGACGCATGGGCTCTCCAAAACTGAATGGTTTTCTGTCTGGCCAGTAACTGGTATGCGTTGGTAGAAGAATTGATGTTTGTGTGGAGACATCTTTTCTAGCAGGCTCTGCTGTCGTCTGTGTTGCACTATCTATTTAAAAAAATTCAATACACAACATTAGCTTTCCATTAGTATTGAGAATAATCATATCTACTCGGTTTCAGCATGAGATGAATACTAAAGTCTTCACAATCGGTCCATTTTTGATAATTAATGATTAATAATTGATTAAGCAAAAAAGATAACAACATCACACATTTCATAAACTCACTTTGCTCACATTACAGGCAGTACTGCCGGAATTTTCTTCATGCATGTTGTTCATTGCTCCTGTTGAGAAATATATAGCACTATTATAGAATAAATAACAATTAAATGAAGAAAAAAACAAAATCAAAAAAACAAAATCTGATGTTGAACTGAATTTTTTCTTAACTTGTAATGTCTGTCACAAATGCAAACTACAACACAACCTCTCGGATTGACTATGAACGACAATAGAATATATTCACAAAATCTGGAATCTAGAATCTGGATAGATAATTCATAAATTAGCCAGTCTAAGACAGAGAGACTGGCAACCTCTAATGAGGCAACGTACGCGTGAATGGAGAGAGGGTACATTCTGCCTAAGGGTTGACGGATAGCCGACTCTTGAAAGTGGTAATAGAGTCAGCATTGACATTTCCCGGTTAAGACTGTAACTGATGTAATAGCGCGGGTTCCAATAGCTTATTCAACACTTTGGAATGAAGTTATATATCATAATCCGATATTCCTATCATTACAATTCGATTGATCTTCATTTAATATATTTTTTACAAGTAATAAAGCCATATTGTTTTGCAATAATTTTGATATCAAAACACTTGATTTTGTTAATTTTGAACAACAAGCTACATCAACCTAATCCATTATCCTAATATTCTTTTTTCATTATTCATGGCAGTGAATTCTTTGTGCATACATTAACCATAGATCTAGTAACATATAACACATACTAACATATTTGGATAATAGAAGTTATCATGGTTTTTTTGCAACAGTTGAAATTACGTCAACATACAGCAACAACAAATGAAAAAAACAATTTGCACATACCTTAAGGTTTAAATAAAAAATCCTTTAAAATCTTCCAAACTTACCAAACTTTCCAAACTACTGTGTAGATAGAATTGCTTCAATGTACAATCTGCCTAGTATCCTAGAAAAATCCAGAATCACGTGGATAATAATCACAGTGTGACAGTGCACATTCAATTACACTGCGGACGAATAATACTCGCCATTGGCAATAAAAAGCATGTCTGGCGGTAATATAAATCATATCTGGTCTAGTTTCTGAAATACCAGCTGTTCTAGACATCATTACACAAAGAAAGTTGCAGACGCTGTTCCGTTACTCGACTCATCATTAGGATATCCGGTCTATTTCTGAGTTGTTCTACAAAACATATCCATTGTCTTATTTTTTGAGTTAGCTAACAGTGATTGTTGAGCAAACTCTTCATATAGATATACCTATGCTAACTTATCATTACCGCTTGTATCTTTTATAGACATGTCCCACTTTGAACAGCATCATTGTATAAATCATTTGTATAAATATAAATCTTCTCAACAAGCACCATTCCGCACTTTTCTGCCAACTGCTTTATTGATATGGTCATTTTGGTCATTAGCATCAATGCACACAATATGAACTTTTCTCAACAATCACCAACAATCTCCATTCCTCATATATTTTCTTATACTCGACTCACCATTAAATACACAGCGGTAGTTGTTCCAGACGGTAGTTGTTCCAGAGATATTTTAACGAGATTATGGTCAACAAACGCCGTTGTGTACACTTGGAGGCCACAGCCCCAAAAAACACAGTACTCTATGAAAAATCAATAATTCTAAAATGAACAAAATATATGCTAGAAAAACGCTACAAAAAACTGATACAGTCCCGTTGTTTCTTAAAATACACTCTTACATTTTGACACTGCCCCTACATATTATATACTGTTGGAAACGTCGGCGTTTACACTTTCAGATTGTGGTTTCACATATTGATTTTTCTTAAGTACCAACAACTCATGGTTCCATGAACTTAGGCACCAGCAAAATCACTCCCCCGAACGTTCTCAATGTTTGGTGTTAAAATGAAAAATGCGTCCATCGAGACACATCTTGGACACGGTCTTAATTGTAAGTTTAACCTCTTGTCTACAACATATCAAAATATTAATGTTTTTGGTCGGTGTGCATGGTCCAAAAAAAGCAAAGACATTTTGTAACTTTGATCATTTCTAACAGCTCCCTCCATTTAAACACATTATAAGAAAGTTGACCTAGATAACTTCCGGTACTAGTTGCACGAATAAAAAACTTAATCGGCGTTGACACATTTGGTTAGCACAAGATAGCTCTTTAAAAATGTTTTTTTCATGTAGGATGGCACTTCAGAATATTAAGATTCGAGTGCGCAAGCATCGTATTTTGTTAACAAACTTGGGCTAAAATGTGCATTTTGCGAGAGATAACAAGCCGAGCGCACCTGCCACTTCCAGGAAAAGGCCGAACTTCAAAGAGATAGCATGCTGCTGCCGGCATAACTGTGTAAGGACTAACGTAAAATACTGGAGAAAACCTGATCTTAAAATATCATTACAGGGGTACAGAGTGGTCTCGACCTGGTGTACAAATGAATAGAAAATTGGCGGGTTTTGACTTGATATATTTGCATTTTATGATTAGAAATATAGATAGCTATGAATGAGAAGTCCATTCATTATACTATGATCTACAACATATAGACTATTTCTTGGCGGTGACATCCCCGAAAAAAAAACTTAACAGGAACATTTACAAACCGTGTTGTTTACCCAATGTCATGGATATTCTCGCCGAATGGCAACAGTAATGCTCTTTGGTTGTTCTCAGTGTTACAAATTCATAATGTAAACATATTTTCTCGTGAGATAGACGAACAACAACACTAGCAGATGAGCATTCCAAAAGTACATCCAACGCCACCACATGTCCAAATTTCCAACTACAAAGAATACGTCAAAATCAAAGACTGCTCTATAAGGATAGATCACTGGAATGCCGGTTGTTGGAAATCCGTTTTCTTCCAAAAATATCAATTAACCTAGGTTCGGTCTGAAAGTTTTTTTTTCAAATTTAAATTTGGTTTTTGTTGGGCATTTAGTTTCATGCTGGTTACATCGGTTAGCATTTGTAAATGCTCTTTTGACAATATTTACACCAAAATGCTTTACAATATCGTTTCAAGTTTTTTTTATGTAACTAAAATGATTATTGCATTCATCTAAATATAAAGTATGCGGAAACTTGTTCTTGCTACATACAATAATCCATTTATTGTCATTTGTGTATTCGCATTTGAAATACTTGAAGGTTGACATTAAATCGTTGTTCTAAGGCTGGTAAATCGTTGATCGTCACCCTTTATACGTTTTGATATTAACTTTTTTCCCATAAAAAATTCCTGGCCAGTTTTAAACATTTTTTAATTAGAGTGGATAAGAAAAATCTTTGATGAAGACCATCTCTAGTGTATTGCTTGAGAACTAGCAAGCATCTGAAGAAACATAAGTTATCTTTTTATAACAATATGTCTCTGTTTGTCTCGTGTCATTTTTAACAAGTTTCTATTGTTTTTAATACATTCAGTGAGAACTGATTCGCGCCAATCACTCCATATGGCGCGTCCGTTTTGAACAAGAAAAAGGTTACTGAGGGATAAAATAAGAAAATATATTTAATATTCGGTCTCCTTTGTCCGAAAAACTTTGTCAAAGTCCAACACATCCAACTGATCTAAGTACAATTCTAATTCTTGTTCATTCTTTATTAGTGTAGGATCTGATATCCATAAATTGTTATTATGCATCGAATAATAAAATCTTAAACGTCCGTTTGTTCTATCCATTAACAGCATGGTCGGGCTCATAACTATTTTAAAAACTTCTGCTTACCGATGTTTTCAAATATTTATTTATATAATCGCCAAGATTGTACTATGATCGTTTTCACCCGTCAACCTACAGTTAAATACATGCATTAATTTTGATAATCGGTAAAAACTCATTATAGATTTCCAGAATTTTATATAGACTTGTTCAACGTTGTGTATCATATTTTCATTCTTCTATAAATGCAGTTGTGGGTATTATAATTTTGTTCACACTATCAATATTCACTGAACCGATCTTTTATTTGAGGATGAAGGAGTGTATGTGGTTAAAGTAGCTGTATTTCTTGTAGATTGACGAAGGCTGGAAGTCAATGGTTGAGAAACATTTGCAGTTGTTGAATCTTCCATTATATTGTTCATTTCCACTCTAGATCGTATTTTTGCAAGTTCAAAATCCGAATCGCTAGTTGAATCCGTGTGTTCGTCACTTTCACTCTGAACAATATTGGAATTCTCTTCTTGACGGTGTAATAATACTGATTAGACAGTCTCTTTTTACTAGCGGTAGAGAACAAACACTCATCACAACGATATTTTAAATCGCAATGTTTTATATGTTCGTCTAAATCAGTTTTGTATTTAAAAGAAGTTGAAAACATGTGACATACATAATTCTTGTGTTTAAGTTGACAATGTCTGTTATAATTGAATTTTGATGAAAAACTTAAGTCACATTCTTTACAATAGAATGATGTATTCATAGTGATTTGTGTATAATCAGAATTTGATGTATTCACAAAACCGTACAACACTGTTCATAAAGTTTTGAATTAATGTTGTGAAGGTGGAGTCACACCTCGTTTATCGAATAATTGACAATTACAGCTATCAATTAGTCATAGTGACACCCAGCATTCGGTGTTTACAAAGTTTAAAGGGACAGTAAAAAAGGCGGAGCTATGCTTTATTTCAGCGACGAATAGCGTTACTGATAGGTTTACATAATTGCCCATTTGCAAAAGCTGAAATCACATGTTATCACAAATGTCGAATAAATAGAAGCTTTTTTAAGAACTCTCAATACCATTTTGAAGTAGTCAAATATAACATACTACTGGCATTGTATTCTTTACAAAAAAACTTAAACATGTAAAATGGAAAAATGAAGTTGTTTGCTTTTCTGAGATATTGACACTGACAATGGACAAATGTGAAAATGGTTAAATAATCAAACCTGAGGTACGTGTCACAATTAATATACAAGAATTTTGGTATATATTTGATTTTATATTGTGATCGCATGTTGTTTTACAAAAAAAAACAAATTTGTAGTGTTCGTTTTGTGTATTATAAATTTAAAGGTTGACGTAAAAATTGAACATTCAGTTTTATATAGTTGCTATTTTTAGTTTGTTGTTTTTAGTTCAATTAAAAAATTGACTAACAGATTTAAAGTTGGGTGAAAACTGACATAACATATTTTATAGAGATTGGTTATTGTGTTTTAAACAGAAAATAACCAGTTTTATATAGTCGCTATTTTTGTTTTACCATTTTTTTTATCGATTAAAAAAATTGAATATCAAATTTAAGGTTGAACGGAAAACTGTATAACAAATTTTTTATAGAGAACCAATATTGTGTTTAAAAAGAAAATGATTATCTAATTTTTGTTGTTTTATTCTTCAGGTTTTGCTGACCAGATTGATGGGAATTCGCCTTCATTGCTGTTTGCCAAGAAACTTTTCCTCCCAAAGACTCTCTTCGCCGAACCATTGGCAAAATTAGTGCAAATATTGACTGTCATACGGATTGCTAAAGATGCTGAAAACTTTCACGAAATACACAATTCTGTAAATAAAGTGGAATCGGTTGCGGCGCCAGTACGACCTGCGATTGTCACTGACCACGCATCAAAAAGCTGATTCGGCGACGCCACTAGCCCCGAGGCTGGGATGCGCGACTGACGACTGATCCCTTGACGATGCTGGTTCCCCTTACTACTCCCTCGTTGTGTTAACTGGTACCCCACGTACAGGCCACCGTCCAGCGTACTGGCGAGTGCCTGGTGACTAACAAGCCGGGTTTTTACGACAGGCCCCTACTGAGGGGACTCGCACCGGTGCTGACACGCAACGATCAGGGCGTCCCCCTTTACGAAGCCACGTCCCAGGCGCGGGAGGAGGGGGCTCGCCACCGGCCAGCCCCCTCGTCAGATAAGTAAAGAAGGCCTATCCCGAAGGAATAGGTTACCAGCCCTTACGTGCTATCCGACTAGCGCCTACAAGGAAAACTGAGGCCCTAATGGCCAAGTCTCAGTACTATAGTGTACTGAGTCCCTAATCCTACATTGGGCTTAAGAAGGTATAACAACAAAGGTGTGTGTAACAAGGGGATAAGAAACCTAGTCCAGTGCAACTTTACTTATAACTACTTTATACTTTCCATGAAGGTTGCAACCTTGGCGCACTGAGACCCACTGAGAACCAGTTTCCTGTTGCACATACCCCCAGTTAAACACG
>CM032669.1:3879362-3930533 GCA_019095985.1 Streblospio benedicti | reverse complement strand
TTGCTTATATTTTTTAATCTATGAACTTTTAATGGTTATTCTAAAAATGTCATTTATGTTTTCAAATCAATGAACTATAAACTACTACATTCAATTGATTATTAAATTCCTTTGTCCGGGCCAACTTCCTGCCTGGTAAGATAACATACCTCAAGAACATCACAGTTGATGACCGTTGGTCAGTATTACAATATTAGCCCCGTATTAATAGTTGAATCCTTAAACCTACGGATGCCCCTACCCGTAGTGTATTTAAATCAACTCCTGCACAGCAACAGTGGCTTCTGTCGAAATGCAGAACGCACCTGTTGTAGTGCTCACAATAGTCAGACGATAAAGTGGCATTTGATGTGATGGATGAAGACAGCCTACGCCAGGAATGAGTTATGGCTCAATTTGCCTCTACTGTGCATTGTGTCTGTCGGTGTGTATTATCGGTCATTTGGACCTACAGTGGCACCAAAAATGAAAACCACGTCTCTATTGAGACCACTTTTATAAAGAAGAAATTTCCAGCAGTTCCGAAACACCATAATTAGAACGAAATGAACATTCATAATGAGACCAACTCTATTGAGATCACTAGTGGCTAGCTAGGCTGCGTGTGATCTTAATGTAGAGGTTCTACTGTATTCACAATAAACTTCCAAGAAATCTACCAGTATGGCATTGTTCACAAATGACGTCACCTCATTTTTGGCCTTTTTACACACACCCCCGGTCACCTTTGTCATCTTTGCAGCAACCCCCCCCGGGCCCCCCTTTTGGTAAGTGATGTCATCTTTGTCCCCGCCCCGCGACATGGTTTCGCGATAACATTCAACATTGATTTAACTGTGCAGTTATAAAAAAGTGTGCTTATAAATAAAGCAGAAAAGAAAAAGAAACAACTTGGCATATCGGCTTGCCAATACAGCTACGAACCTCACCTATACATGTAACATGAAAAATAGACACTGATGCCGAGGGCAATGTAATGCCTCTGTCCATGTGTGAAAAACTCGCAGAGATTGACAGACAATGTGGTGTTTCACCAACCGAGATAACACCCCCCAATGTGCGCATCACTGCTTTTGGAGGTAGCACAGTGGAACTGGTGGGTATGTTCAGTATGACAATAACACCCAAAGACAAAACAGAAGCTGTCTCATTTTACATCGTGAAGCCTGAAGGACCAGTGATTTTGGGGCTTCCTACTGGCCCTTCCTACTTGCCGGGCGCTAGGGCTTGTTACCCTGAACTACATGATAAATACAGCCCACGCCGGATCAACCTCATCCGGTCGTACCATTGGCGACCCACGAGCATGTAAGCAGATCCTTGAAACATTCATTGATGTCTTTGAAGGCATTGGATGCTTTGAAGGCGACTACCACATCACAGTACACCCGAATGTCCCTCCGGTGATACACCCACCTCAACGTATTCCATTCGCCCTCCGAGATGGCCTGAAGAAGAGCTCAATTCACTTGTGGAGAAGGGCATCCTAAGTCCTGTTACTCAACCCACTGATTGGGTAAACTCATTTGTTTGTGTCACTAAGCCTAGTGGCAAGATTCGCTTATGTCTGGATCCCAAAGACCTGAACAAGGCAATAAAGCGACCACATAATACACCAACGTTTGAAGACATACTCCCAAAGCTCAGTGGAGCTTATTGGTTCTCCATTCTCGATGCTCACAGTGGGTATTGAAACATTGCACTTGATGAAGAAAGCTCTTTGCTTACAACCTTCAATACCCCATTTGGACGCTGTAAGTACAATAGACTTTCATTTGGCGTCAATGTAGCCCAAGATGTATTCCAAAGAAAAATAGATGAAACATTCGGAGATATACCAGGATGCTTCTGTATTGCTGACGACCTTGTCATTGTTGGTTGGAGAGAGGACGGGACAGATCATGACGAAACCCGACATGCTGTACAGCAGCGGGCTAGGAACGCTGGCACATGTTTCAACGACGAAAAGATGGTTGTGCGATGTAAACAAATCCCATTCTTTGGCCATGTTATTGGAGAAGATGGGGTGAAGCCGGACCCTAATAAGATTGACGCAATTGAAAACATGAAGCCACCCAAAGATGTTACGCAACTACAAACCATTCTGGGCATGGTCAATTACCTTTCTCGCTTCTCTCCCCGGCTGGCAGCACTTACGGCACCACTACTAGACCTATGTAAGAAGGGTAACGAGTTTATATGGGGCCCAGAACATGACCAGGCATTTACAAATGTGAAGGCAGAGATAACGTCTGTACCAAACTTGCAATATTATGACAGCCAGAAACCGCTAACACTGCAGGTCAATGCATCACTTCAAGGAATTGGCGCAGCACTTATACAAGACAAAGGGCTTTGAGCGTGCTACTATACTCTTGGCGCCAACATTCACTCAACTCAACTGGAAACTGAGTTTCGCATTAGACCCCTTCTTACTACTTACGACCTGCCACCCGTCTTTCTGTCTCTGCTGTCCTGTGATCGCTGCCACGTGACAAACTAAGGACTGTCATTCGGCCTGAAGAAGTTCTTGTGACAAGAACGAAAGTCTCGCCAAAATGTGGGGTTCTTTAGGATTCTAATGGTAGCTTTGAATTCTTGTCTAATAGAAATAATTTAATGCTAAACAGAAATGCAAATATAACCTATTGTAACTAATGTAAAAGACAGTTTTTGTTCATACTTGCTTACTATATTGACTGTAACACTTGACATATTCTGTTGCTCATTACACTCAGCCCATTCTTCATCTCGTCTCTTATATTGACTATAACTTCCAATTCTACGATGTGTTTGTTTCTTGGCAAGTGCGCAAGTAAGCAAGCGCGCAAGCGGCAAGTGGGGGCAAGTAAGTAAGTAAGTAAGTAAAGATTTATTAATTGCTATTCGTGAAACTCGTCATGGTAAGTGTATACAGTTACATGTATAATATATATATAACATATATAACAAGTATTAATTCTTTTTGTTTACGTTATGACTAATACGATTTTAAGGCAAATTATGTAATAATAGATGTGTTATTTTTACAGATATCGGATTCTGATTACCCAGATTTTGAACCCTGCTCAAAGAAACCAGACAACTATGCTAAAGGATATCACAAGATACCATAATTTTTTGTGTTCACGTGTCATTGAATTAAAGCTGTCTGTGATATACTTGTAAACAAAAACCGGACTTCACCGGATCTGACATCAAGGTGCTGTTGGTAAAATCACAATTTAGCTTTGGAATATAGTTATCTTGAATCGGTGTCACAGGATACGTAGTGCTAATAATTAGAGCTGGGAAATCCAAAAAGTACAATAACGATTTACAACATAATGGATTGAAAACAAAAGACAGAACCTGTAGTTAGATTTTCTTATCATAATCCATTGGTTTTAAAACGCATAATTTCAAAATGGCGCCAAAACTGCCGTTTGATTGGTCGTCGTTCAACAAGCAGCAAAAGGTGCTAGTTGGCGCCATCATTGCCACGTGTTTTGGTGTGGTATTGATGCTCGTGTCTATGATCACCCCGTACTGGGTGCACGTGGTTATCCCTGGTGGCCAGTGGAGGAATGAGTCCAGCGCCTACGTGATCGGACATCATTCCGGATTGTGGCGGATCTGCAGGACGGAGCTGCACAACCAAACGCAGCCAGAATTCAAGCGTAAGTCCACGAACGTTTGGAGTTTTATTCGCACTGGCAGATACATGGGGTATAATTGTGTGCTCCCCTTTGCCCATTACAAATGTCATTTTTATTAGGTTGTGTTGCATGTCTATGAGCTTTCCAGTGTATAACATCCAAGAAATTCATTGGTTGAGGCTTTCCCTTTAAAAGTCTGGATATTCCTGTGATTTTGTACAATGTTTGCTTTCATTTACCCCACGCTGATCATAAGCAGATCCAGTTTTTTAAGGGGGGGCACGTAAGGAAAAGGTGGGGGGCGCACTGACGGGATTTCATGAAAAAGCTTATGCAAATGAAGTATTTTGGTGGGGAAAGTGGGGTGGGGGGTGCGCGCACCCCCTGCGCCCCCCCCCCTGGATCTGCCTATACTAATAGTTGATATATGTATTTGTCACGTTGCCATTTTATATTTATCAGTCTTTTCATTGGTTTTCATGATCCAGAGATAACTTGATAGGGTTATCATTCTTATTCGAACAAGGGTGATATTATGATTATCTTGCTTGTACTTAGCCAGCCTACTTTTTCACATATTTAAAAACAGTTTTGTAATTATACATAGTATATATAGGACTTAATGGACTTAATTGTAAGTATTTTAACAATTAGAGGACTCTCTCGCCAAGCCGCTGCCGGGACTCAAACCCTGGATCACTACCACTGTGGCACCTATTCACCTAGCACTTAAGGCAGGCGCATTAGCCCAATCGGCCATCCTGACACACACAAAAAGCTGTGTTATTCCAACTGAGGGTATCAATGATCCTGTCTTCTAGTACTTACGCCACAAGAACTCACCCGATAGAATAATACGTTACAAACTCACACGCTTTTATGTATATTTGTTAAATTGACAGTAAAATCATCAACTTTGATGACTTGATTACTGTGTTAACACACCGGGCACGATGGGGCACAATGATGCACAAATATATAGCTGATTAATTTTAGGTGAATCCTTTTTACCTCACTTACTAGATTAATATTGTCAAATATGATCTCATTATTAGAGCCCAATGACGTGGCACAGAATGAAAGCATGTGACGTCAGCAAACTTGAAATTCAATTAATCTATTTCAATGATGATTGATAGTATTTGTAAGAATGACGAAAAGCTTGAAAATTAACATGCACTTTTAGTGGTTCAGGTTACTAATCAGTGAATTAATAACGGTTACTAGTACTTTCATCAAATCCTTGGTTACGTAACGTAGGCCCTGACATGGTGACATAAAAGGTACTTTTGAGTGCTCAAGGTTTATGGGTTGTTTCTTATGTAGAATTGTCTGCTGGATTCAAATAGGCTGGTCTCAAAAGTTAAAGCCTGTATGTTATTACGCAAATTAAGGTTTTGTCACAGGTTTCGTCACATTTTTTTAAACTCACCTCTCCATTATTATCTCACTGGAAATAGATTTCAAACATTATCAAATGTATTTTAATGCATAGGTTTGACATGTTAAAGGAACATGCGAGAAAATGCATTTTGTCAACATAATCATAATCACTGGATGCTGTATTGCAAAAATATTGAAAAAATATAGGTCAGAGACTTTGAGCAAGTGCAGAAGGTTATATATTACAAATTCTATCTGGCAGGTATGGTCATATAAGTTGTTGTGTGAGATAATCAGTTCACTTACCTACACAATGACATATTACATGAGTAAATTGAGTGAATAGTTGTGATGTTATGGCCTAATACCTACCCCTACCCCTATTTATGACGCAAGTTATACAACAAAATGACAAAATAAAAGGTATTCCTTTAAATGAGAATGCTAATATTAAAATCACCCAATATGCAGATGATACCTGTCTCTTTTCATATGATGTTTATCAGATTAAAGAATGCATTGATACAGTTAAAATGTTTAGA
The DNA here is from genome assembly GCA_019095985.1 of Streblospio benedicti. Classification (NCBI taxonomy): domain Eukaryota; kingdom Metazoa; phylum Annelida; class Polychaeta; order Spionida; family Spionidae; genus Streblospio; species Streblospio benedicti. The sequence continues at coordinate 3,924,970 of CM032669.1, read as the reverse complement.
AGTGTTTCCGGTCTAATGTTGAATTTAGATAAAACAGGGGCAATATGTCTTTGTAGAAATACCAATAGATAAATGGAATAGAACATTCATTATTGATTATTTCCAATGGAAATTGCTATATAGCATGAAGATTAGAAATCAATTTGAAATGTCAATTTCTGAATTTAACTATAAGTTAGTATATTCAATAATGCCAACAAAATCAAATCTGTATAAATGGAAAAAAGTAAGAATCCTACCTGCATATACTGCAATGAGCGACAAGACTCTTTGCATCTTTTATACTGATGTGAACATTTGGACAACCTTTGGAATTTGATTTCAAATTTTGTGTCTTCCGAAATGGATATTTAATGACAATTCAAATGTCTGATCGTATAAGGTGTGTGACAGCAGTCTTATGAAAGCTGGGCTCCATATATCGTGTGTTTCTTTGAAAATGAATAAAATGTGTCAACTACGCAGGTATTTTGACGATCCCGGGAATAAACAGCTCATGTTTAAAAACGTTTTCACTCAGAAATGTTGTGAGTAAACATCTATTATGCATGAAATCGGATTCAGTAGTAAATGTTACATAGGTGTACGAAGAATTACGCAGTTTTATAAGCTCCACAACCTTAAATATTGAACTTTTCCCGTTTTGATAAACGTACATTTGCAGACAGAACACCGGATTTCAAGTGGCAACTTTCAGTGGGATAATGACTGCTAGTATCCTCATTAAACTGTTAAATGTACATTGACATTTCTATGTAAATTTTGAGAAATAGAAGCATCACTGTTTTTATTTGTGTAGATCTAATTACTTCTACTTAGCCGATATGAAAGTGTTACGTTATCCATGATTAAGTACAGTAGGTGCAGCGACCAGTTTATCAACGTACGTGTGACGTAGTTATCTGAACTAATGTATGTCATTCGTTCAAAACCTTACACAAAAACGGGGTCATCCCGGTGGCTGAATCAGAGATATATATGAGTTCGAGTCCCGCCAGGGCCACTTGATATAGTTAAATGGAAGCTTAGGGTTGTAAAACCTGTCTTCAGCTATATCTATCGTTGGTAGAAATATGCTTGCTAAAAAGACGTGTGTGAGAGAGAAAAATATATTAAAATAAAATATATATATATATATATAAATATATATATATATATATATATATATATATATATATATATATATATATATATATATAATATATATATATATATATATATATATATATATATATATATATATATATATATATATATATGAGATTTCCAATGTGCCACTTTGAGTTGAAATGTACATTAGAAAATAAAAACCAGGAAAGCTAGTCATCTGTTTTATATATATATATATATATATATATATATCCGCAAAGCATTAGGAAACACATATATATGAATCAGAGATAGTTTAACGAGATACGCAACACGTTCATATCTGCGTTCCTGGCAGGTGCGAGCAGGTGCCCGAGAGAGGATGGTCAACGAACGCTGTCTTGTACTAATGAATACGAAATTGGTTGATTTTGACGTGATATATTTGCATTTCATGATTAGAAATACAAATAGCTAACGAATCTGCGGGCGTATCAGACGAGCCTTTTAGGCGAGTCTGATGCGCCCGCAGATGAGTCCGATACACAACAGTCATATGGGGGAGGAACTGCGTTCTTTATTTATCAACCAATGTCACAAATACGCAATGTTTCTAATATATAATGCAGTTGATGAACAGATAATCATAAATAAGCCAAGTTTCAAAACGCACATGAATACACTAATAGTCTACAGGCAGACTGCCGATTCGAATCTTCTCGTCCTGATAACGTCAATTGGGTTGCATATCCAGGTGATTTGAATGATCCCATGGCATTTTTATAACCATCTATTTTGTTAGACGTATTATAAACATACTAACAGTACATGTATATACTAAAATGACCAGAATATTCAGACCGTCAATGAAATATCTGGCTTGTTCTGGCTTGTGTTTACAATAAGTTTCCTAGAATACAGAGCGACCAGCGTAAACCACAGTGCCCTTGACGTGTTCTTTCAAACGTCAACCGTTCAAACAATAACGCACACCGCATTTCTCTGAACGCCCTTGCACGCATTACGTGATCCTTTGTAGTTCGTGGTTTATTGTGTTAGTACATTGTATACTTTCACATAGAAGTGTCATTGACGTAGTGTTTGTAATAAAAGCATAGATTCTTTTTTAACATTTGTATTCTTATATTTATTATTGCTGTTATTATTTTTTTTGTATTGTGTTGGGGAAAACATAACAATGAACAGTGACCAATTGGCCAATTCAAGCCCCCTCCCAGAAGAAATGAATGTCTGTGAAATAGGACAAAAAGTAGTCCGGTCAAAAAGCTGTATCGGAATCGGGTACCAGAATGGAATCCCGGCTCATAACTAATTTGTGTCAGTGAACTGCATATCCAAATAAATTGAGTATTGTTGGGAAGATATTTCTCATTCTTTATCACTATCAAAACACGACCTACACATGATATGTTAAAATATACAGACCATTTATCTTGAAAAATGACTGCAATTACCGCCATCTTTGACTTTTTGACCGGATGCGTTGTGATTACGCTCAGGCGTGAACGGCCAGCCAAATTGTCTTATGTTATAACTGACACAAGTGTCGCTATAACTTTCAAACGGCTCGACCAAATGTCTTGAAATTTTGTAGAATTACTCCACATATACAATGCTCTGGCATCCTTAAATCTAGTAATTTAATAATCACTGGATCTTTTATAATTAACATCTTAATTAAGTATGCAAATACACCATGACGTCACAAGCTCCGCCCCTTTGTTTACATGTCTGCACGGTGCCTATGGTGGGACTTCTGCACTACAGTTACGTCGGCCGTATGACTGATACGCACCCTGTTCTGTGCGCTCTCTTTGATGTTCATTGATTTTGGAGCTTTTCTTAGTAGTTTAATAAAATCAATAGCTTTTTCCTAGAAGTAGCAGGTGTGCTATATTCATGAACATATTTGAAGTGGGTCAAAACTAGTCCATATACGGAATCCGTAGCAGTATAGACAGTCCTTATACAACATATTTTTACAAGGCAGTTCTGGAGGTCGATATCGACTGAAAATACATGCAAAAGACTGATAAATCTTGTTACTACGAGCCAAAGTGACTACATGCGAGACAGTTTGTAAAGACACGTAAAGATAGACAGAAAGATGGACGAGTTGTTTATTCGCTTGGGAATAGCTAAAAACATGAAAAAAAAGAATACTGTGTGTATGCAATCTTTAGCACAAAATATGGATGATGTATGGTCTACTATATGTCTCTCTTGAATAAGTTGTTAAAAGGGTTAGAAGTTGTGATACGAATGATTTTTAAAATGACCCTCGATTTTTTGTCAAAACAACATGGCCGGTGTTGCGTGCATGCCGGAGTGACAGAAAAATGGACAAACAAAAGTCATGTGGAGAGATGATAAAATAAATGCTATTGTTCGGTCGAACTGCCGCATCCAATATACGTATCGGAAGAAGATTTCAACAAGGATTCCATTGGTGTATACCATCTGTTTCTAGCTTTAGAATTAGTCGTGTTATTTAACAAAAACTGATCATCTTCAAAGTGTTTTTGCCGGTAGCAGCCATGCGCATGCGCGCATGTTAATTGTGCATTTTTAATGAGCAATAGGTCATGAGTTCAAATGTGACGTCATGGTGTCTATTTGCATATCTAAACGGCTTACTAATTAATCTAATTATATAAAAACTGGATTAATAAAAAATAAAACAAAGCATGATGATTGATTGATTTATTAGTCTACTATACGTAGGCCAAAGCCCGGTGGAAGCAAACCATCCTAATGTATCATATAAAGTCATATAATAAGTTTTTTGGTCATCTTCATTTCATTCACCTATGAATACTTAGTCACTTCAACCATCCCCGACGTCGCACCTGCTCGCACCTGTTCAGTATTTTACGTCCACTATAGGAAACATAGGACGTTACCTCTCTTGGTAATGCTCTTTGGCTGAATTTCGTGCTGAATTTCGTACTGAATTTCGTGCTGAATTCTGAGTTGAGTTCATAGCCTTCAGACCCAACCCAATCAGGGCTTGGGTATTACAAAAGTTATAATGCGATATTGAATCATGTGAAAGAGAAGAGGTCGGTAATATTCATATTTGACTATGTTCAGTAGATTTAGGCTAGGCGTAAGCATTTGGCCATAAAATCACAACTACTCATTCAACTTATTGATGAGATATCATATGCCATTTTGTTGGTAAAGGGACCGGTTATCCAATACAACTACTTATATGATCATAAATACCTTATAGAATTATAATATATAACTATCAGCTCACCACCAAGTGTAGAGGGAATGCATGCTTTCCCAACTAACCAGCCAGGCCACACCCTCTAATTGGGGACTAATTCAGGCCAGTATAATATAAACTTGGACAGTAGCAGTAGCAGTAGTAAAGAATATGAGTTATTTCTTATGTAAAACTGTTTGCTGGATTCAAATATTCTACTCTCAAAAGTTATTGAAGAGAAATGTTTGTGTCCATGGATATTTGACTACTTTCAATAGATTAGGGGTAGGGGTAGGTATTAGGCCATAAAATCACAACTAATCACCCAATTTACTTATGTGATATGTCATTTTGTTGGTAATTAGACTGATTATCCAATACAACAACTTATTTGATCATGTCTGCCGTATAGAATTTGTAATAAATAACTTGCTCAAAGCATCTGACCTATATTTTTTCACTTTTTGGGCAATACAACATCCAGTGATTATAATTATCTTGACGAAATGCATTTTCTCGCATGCTCTGACCTTTAACATGTGAAACCTATGAATTAAAATACATTTGATAATGTTTAAAGGCTATTCCCAATGAGATATTAGTGGAGATGTGAGTTTAAAAAAATGTGACGAAACCTGTGACAAAATCTTAATTTGCGGAATAACAAAGGATATTATATTGATAGGATACTGCAGCTAACGCGATCAATGGTGATTTTGCAGCAACGGGTCACGTGACACGCAAGCGTGTATTTAGTACAACAAACAAGGCACCGATGTTGACGTGATATATTTGCATTTTATGATTAGAAATATAAATAATTATGAATGAGAAGCCGTTTATTATACTATGATCTACAACATAAGACCATGTCTGGGCGCAGACATCACAGAAAAAACTCACAGGAACATTTACAAACCATGTTGTTTACCCACTAAGATCTAAAGCGAATTTTGTCGTAATCACATCAGAGATTGTTCAACGCTCTTTGATCACAGACTTTGATCACGGACCTGTTTTGAGGAGGGGTGTTGGCAGACGTAGAAAAGGTGTGTGTGTCCATATGGCGGAGGGGGGGGGGATAACCGGTGGTGACGAAGGGAGGAGCATTTAATCTGTTCCAGATCTCATCAATTTCAACCCGAGCAGCAGCAGAAAGGGGGTGATTGAGATGCACATTTATTTAATCTGGTTTGCACGTGTTTACCAGGGAGCCTGCAGGGGTGGGTGTGTGTGTGTGGGGGGGGGGGCCCTAAAGAGAAGTTGTGCCTCCGCGGCAAAAATATGGTACCCATCCATATATCAGCTATGAGCAAAAAATGGACCCATTTCTACACCAATGGAAAACACTTATATATTAATGAACATAATAACCATTGATTCATTTCAACTGTTTATATGTGTATCAAATCTAAAATTGTGCTCATCCCTAGTGTACCTAAACTATTACTTCTTGGTCAGCCGGTTAAACGTGTTGACAAATATAAGTATTTAGGTATCATTATGACAAGTGATTGTAAAGATGACGCAGATATTTCTAAATTGGGTTGTAATTTATATTCTCGGGGCAACAGTGTTATTCGTAATTTTAAGTCATGCAGCGATGATGTTAAGACTCACCTTTTTAAGACTTATTGCACTAGTTTTTACTGTTCACATTTGTGGTGTAATTTTACTGCTGATTCTCTGCGTCGTATTAAGGTTGCTTATAATAGAGTTTTTAGGATACTGATGAACCTTAAGCACCGTATCAGTATATCAAGAACTTTTTTAGACTACAATGTTCATCATTTCGATATAATAATGAGGAATGCTATTACTGGGTTTATAAAGAGATTAGAATCCTCTGAGAACAATCTTGTGCAAGCTATTACTAAGTCTCAGTTTTATACTTATAGTGGTTTGTTCACATATTGGAAGACTGTGATATTTTAATACTGTGTTAATTTTCTCGTCCACACAACTTATTTTATTTTATTTATTTATTTATATCTTATTGCTATGATTATACATTTTTACAAATTCTGTAAATGTGTATTATCGAAATAAATTATTCTTATTCTTATTCTTATTCAAATGTGTAATATTACAATTTGATTGTAGTAGTACACCTAGAATGAAGTCCATCATTCTTAGATAATTTCAACCATTCTACCAAATATTAACTGGTAAATGTCATGTCTATACCAAAGAATGTAAACATAAGGGGTCATGTCTAAACCAAGAGAATGTACAATGTAACCCATTTTGGAGGCACATCCGTACTAAACCCGACAATGCAATGCAATTGGGTCGGGGGTGGGGGGGGGGGTAGGAGTACTACATGGACGGAGGGATATTAGAGGGATCAATCATTGACATATACATGTAGTGTGTGAATGGCTGTCACATATGACGTTGGGAGAAAGGTGATGGAGGTGTATTTAATCTTTCCCAGACCTGTATAGTGATGGGAGCTAGTGTGAAGGATGTGGGACAGGGGAAAGGATGGGGAGAGAGGAGCATTTAATGTGTTCCACATCCCATCCGTTCCAACCAGAGCAGCAGCAGGAAGGGGTGCAATAGTTATGGACCTGTTTAGATGGGGATGTTGTAGAGGGTTGGGGAGAGAGGAGGGGGTGGGGGTGGAAGGTCCATGTAGCTACTCCTACCCCCCCCCCCCCCCCGACCCAATTGCATTGCATTGTCGGGTTTAGTACGGATGTGCCTCCATTTAATCTGTTCTGCATGTGTTTACCAGGGGTAGCAGTAGCTGGGGGAGGGATATTGGGATATTGAAGGGATCAAGCATTGCCATATTCAGTGCATGTAGTGACTGTGACATATGACGATGGGAGGACGGTGATGGAGGTGTATTCAATCTGTCACAGACCTGTATACTGACGGGAGCTGGTTCGGGGGATGTGGGACAGGCGGGAGGATGGGGAGAGAGGAGCATTTAATGTGTTCCGGATCTCATGTTTCACCCGGATAAACAGCTAGTATCATATAATTGCTCAGGAAGCAGCTATTTAAGTGTAGAACCGATCGCATCCGAAGTAATCACGTCCTCTTGCTGCTAGCCCATACAGAGCCCCACCACACTAGTAACAACATTCATTCGTTGTGAATTCGTTTGTTTCATTCGTTTCTATGTCAGTATGTCACTTGTCATTGTAAACGATTTGCAAAGTATTCTGTCTTAATTGAACTTGTAAAGAACAATAAGAAATGAATGAAAACACATTAAAACCATACATGAGCATTTTTGTAATGAAAACATATTGATCATACTATACGCATATGAATACACACTGTCTATCCATACTTACCTGTTGTTAAGATTATAAGTAATATTTTTCTAAGTCACACATGAAATAAAATTTAAATCTTCTTGACTTCTTACAGCACGTAGCAAATAACCGTGTCCAGCAATCCATATATTACAACCAGGGCATACTTCAAATATATTCTCAAGAATCCTAATGCATAGTAACACATTTTTAAATTTTGTGACTTGATAAATGCACCTGCAAACATAAACATAATTTTGACAGCCGACTAAAATTTGTCCTAAAGCCCTCCATGAATTACTAATCATTATTATATGGGCAACATAAAAAACAATAAACATTTGTTCATAACATATTCCAAATGCACACCAATAACCTTTATATTAAAATCACATTTTTTGATAAAGATCTCTTACTTCTATGACAAAAACGGGAAATACAGGCGTGTGTTTACATAATCACACGCTAGCAGGTGCCCGCACGTGCGTTTGTTTTGATCACATAAAATCCATAAGACGTAACAGAGTCGGATATCCTATCAATATAGTATCCTTGGAATAACGTACAGGCTTTGACTTTTGGGACCAGCCTATTTGAATCCAGCAGACAGATTTACATATGAAACAACCCATAAACCTTGAGCACTCAAAAGTACCTTTTATGTCACCATCTCAGGGACTAACGGTCAACAGACAGGAAACATGACAATTCCCAATAGACTACACACAAGGCAGACACCTGTAGAAGCTGGCAGCGTGTGCATCCAACTATCGCGTAGTATGAGATAGGCAAGTGGATATTAATAATAATGTGTCGCGTACAGCTGATTAGGCAATATGAGTGTATAAACCAATACATGTACCATAAGTCATCAGCGTATACCTGCACTGTACACATGTATAAACTGCGAGTGAGAATGAGATTTGAGAACGAAATAACAAATAGAATACAGTACACATTATAACATACTGTAAGTCTCTGGGTCGGTACACTCACTCAAAAACAGGCCTTTGCTCATTGTAAATTGGAACATACTATGACTGTGGCTGATCCCTGTTTTAGCTATCAATCTAGAAAATGATTCTTCTATTACACGTACCCGTCTCCATCCAGTTCTTAATACGTTACATGAGATAAGATTATAGGACTTGCCAGTATGTTAATTGCTCTCAGGTGTAAGAAGAACGACAGACCACAACATTATGGGCATTACCACTTCACACATTGCGGTGTAGGACCGTGTGCTAGCCAGTTTTTTTTTTCATCCTTTCATTCTATGTCTGTTAACTAACATCTGGTATTTGAGCATTTAAATATTCACGTGGCCATGATTCATAATCTTGCCTCCGGAAGTGAGGCTGTTATTGCTTTGGGGGAAACCATGAAGAAACTTACTGGGTCAGCAATGTCCCAATCTCGCCGTTGGTTCAGCTGTCCCGTCACCATGACACACACTATAATTGAAGGTGTCACATTTGATTTTTGGAACGGGATTTAGACAATTTTTATTTGCACGCTTTTGCTTTGTAATTGTGTGGAGCTACAGATTGAGTCAACTCCACAGGTTACAGTTTCCTAGTAGAAACCGAGCAGAGGAGACTGAGAGAGGAATATATGCTGGAGCACAGTGTAGACTTTTGTGGTAGGTTGAGCATTATGAACCTCAAACTGAATATGCGTCGTCTTATAATGGAGGAGATTAGGAGATTGAAAAAGGGCCACTGTTCAACAACAATCAGCCAATCAGCTCGTGAATTCTGTTAAGTCCACGCGGGAAATAAATTAACACACTCCAGTTAAAATCATCGGATATCTGCATTATTGATATTGATGCCAGAAGCAACACATCTTGAACTCTATCTGGAATCAATAACGTGCAGCTAAATTTGATTATCTCACTCACAAAAAAATACTTGCGATATTTTGCGCACTAGAAAATAGTCAAATTAAGTCAAACTCTTGAGTCCACAGAATGCACTGCTAATTTCCAGGCTACTAGCTGTATGACTATTTAAAGAATTACATCATAAAATGGAACTCCACTGGAAATTATCGTGAAGATGAGATTAAGTTTAATTTCATCACATTGGACTTAGGAATTTCAACACTATTGCAACACAGTTTAAGCAAAGCAACAAAATGTAACTCTAGCAGAAGCACAATTTTTCAGTTCAATATATTATACACATCTCTCAAAGGAAAATCAATCGTTGACGGGTGAGCAAAATTTATCTATAAGAAGAATTTGGAAAATTTGCAATTATATGAATGAACTTAGGAATCTTTCAAATAAATTCAAATAACGAACACGAAGTAAGGGAGCGTAGTATTCGTATCTGCAGACAGTACTGTTTCGTCCTATAAGGACTCATCAGTGCAGCTCAGAGTAATGAGGTTGGGACTGGTAGCACCGAAGAGCATATAAGCTCTCAAAGCATATTTAATCCAGAACCGTGCATACTTGCCAGAGCGCTCAAACTTTTTTTTTAATTTATTTTTGTTTTGTGTCATGCATAGGTTTTATTCTTTATTCTGTATTCTTTTGCACATTTTTTTCTATGAGTATAATTTGGCTTCAAATCTTCTCCTTTCATGATACTTTGTCTTAGACACACACACACACACGCACGCACGCACGCGCGCGCGCACACACACACACACACACACACACACACACACACACACACACACACACATATATAATTATAGATTAAATGAAAAACTACAATGGCATTGCCCTACAACGTTGTTTTATGCTTGGAGCAATCATCAGGGGCTCTGGTCGAACATATGTACACATTACATTTTTCATACTGTGATACAGTACATTAGTACATGGGTTCAATACATAAAAACATAAGAGCTATTTCACCAATGCCTAAGACAAAGTATCATGAAAGTAGAAGATTTGAAGCCAAATTATACTCATAGAAAAAACAAATTGTGCGAAAGAATACAGAATAAAGAATAAAACCTACGCATGACACAAACCCAAACAGTGCATAGTACGCATTATATTAGAACTAGATCAGCAAGAATTTCCTCTTGTGTCTACAGGTACTCACAAACTCCGACTTTTATTCAGGGTGGCCATTTCACTGTGATAAATAATGAAAAATTTCTCCAAATTGCACAAATTACATTTCTTTGTCCTATTGTTATATGCTCTTGCTTTAACTACTATTGTCCATTTTATTCTGTGCTCTATTTTGTCTTGTTTTAATTTCCATATGTATTTCCATATGTATCCTTGAAAAAATTGTCTCCAACACAGTGAGAGCAACAAACGTAAACCTTTGGAGTATAATTTGGCGATCTGGAACAGATTAAATGCTCCTCCCAGCCTCACCACCAGCCATACCCCCACCCCATATGGACACCAGCCATGTCCGCCCCCCTCCCCCGCCATATGGACACACACACCATTTCTGCCAACACCCCTCAAAACAGGTCCAGAGCAGATAAAATGCATCTCCATCCCCATCACCACCCTCCCCACAATGCCCAGCTCCCTCTTTGTATGACTGTACGTGTGACGTGCATCGTACGTTTGACATATACAAACGTGTAACGTATTACGTACCTTTAACAAACATGGCCCTGTAAGCAACCTTTTAAAAAATTCTTTTTTCTTGTTTTTTATGTGACATTATAACGACCACCAAGTTGTCCTGAATGTACATACATAATTTGAAGTGTGTACGTCTTCTGGTTTAAAAGCCTTTTGTGACACAAAAATCGCCTCTTCCTTTATATATATAGATAGATAAGTTACTGGCCGTTCACATATATTTCCATTTTAATCCTTAGAGCAAATCACATATCTCTGTGTTAAATGAACAGAATATGATGTGTGAATGTACCGCTGGTGAAGCAGGATGATATATTTCGGTATACAAGAAATATTGTGTTTTTGCTTTTCATGTTCATCAACCAGCATCCGTTGCTATTCCTGCTAAAACTATATGTCACAACCTAATATGTCCCTACAAATTAAGTAACAAAAGCTTCCTTACAACTGTAGGCAATGAGAAAATATTCCTGAATCGACAATATTTCACCAAACGTCATTGCGTCTTTTGTTTACGTTTTGCACAGCACGCGTGATTCTAGTCTAGCTAGGGAGCGCTGCATTTCTTATATAATTCATACGAAATTTTAAATTTGATTACCGCCGATTATAGCCAATCAATCTATGCTATATACATTTATAAACAATAAATAGAATTATTGAAGCCTAAATAAGCAATGAGAACAAAATAACATGGTCTAACAGGTGATGAGGTTTTTGACTCAAGACCAAAACAACTTATGCTCCTCGAAAAATCTTGCGTTCATAATGAAAATAATATAAACTAGATCAGAAGTGTTCAAAGAACACGGCGTCGCTAGCTATAGAACAACGTTGATCTATATGGGCAATTAAGATATATAATGAAACGATGCATACTTTACTGTTAATCAAGTTCAAGTGTTAAAAGTTGACTAAAATGTTATGGAAATCTTGATTAAAAGTACACAATACTGTAATCAGCCACAAATGATATTGTGCATAAGTATGCTGTATTGATTTTATTAATTTGCAGCAGGTATATATATATTGATTTTATCATGTTGGCTATAGACATTGCTGCTAGGCTGATTATTGATTTTTTTTTTCTTGCTGGCTAAGTGCACTGAATATCAGTAAAATGTCATAAATGGCCTTCTAAAATACACAATTTAATTGGCAGAGCGCCCAAAATCGAATCACTTCGGTGTCGCCTCATACCCCATAGTTGTGTAAAGTTTGAACAAAATCGGTGTAACGGTAAAAGCTCTAGCTTGTCGGGAGACATACATACATAAATACATAGATACATAGATACATAGAAACAAAGTGATCACAAGGCTTTCGCTTCAGCTACTGAAGCGACGCAATAACGTCAGAAACGTTAAAAAATCGAATACTCATTTTTCTGCAGTAAAGTTGACAAGGAAAATTCTCGTAATAAAAATAAACATGTAAATAACAAAGGTATCATAATAGTCGAAGATTCGTATTGTATGTCCACATATAGGTTGAAAAACATAGATTCTGGATAACTATACATTGTTACCGTGGTAGGATTCAGAAATGAGTAATCTCTGTTTTTCTTGTATACCGAAAAATATGTGAACGACCAATATAACCATAAGTTATATAGACACGGAAAATGTCCAGTCTTGTCTAGGGTTCATTCTTAAAGGATCAGAAAGTTTGAGGTCTTAACATTCAGACTTTTTTTTTTCAAAATGTCGGACATAGGTTAGTGCATGTCGAAAAACAGATAGCCCCTGTACCAGCTAAAGCTGGCGCTCGGACTAGATAACTTGTATACCATGCACTCACCGGCTCACCCATTTTCATCTTACTGATTAATACCCCCAAGAGCTGTACTACACACAATCGATAATCTTGATTGATGATCTTAAAATACTTAAATGCTTATCAAAATAAATGGCAAAATACTATATATTTACACACGCAGTACATAATCTACTGTGTTTCCCCCGTACTTGAATACACTGCTATTTCTAGCTTTATCTCTTTTTCGAAAACAAACTAAAGTGAGCTAGCTGCTGGAGTAATATTGTTTTTTCCTTATGAATTAATAGCCACTTGCCGTTTGTTGCACAAAGTGTACACAAACTCTAACATCTTTTGCAATTCATTATTACTTTCTGATAATAAAACTACATCATCTGCATACATTAATATTGGTATCTTTTTGACACTATATCTTACACCAAAATTCGAAGATATTAATTCCTTGGCCAGATCATTGATGAAAATCAGAAATAAAACAGGAGATAATGAGTGTACCTGTTTTACTCCCCTGCCTGTCTCAAACCAATCTAACAGGTTATTGTTCAGTCCAATGCAACTTTGAGTTTTAAGTTGATCATAAATTGATTTAATTATTTTATGCCATACCCACTTCCTTATAACACCCACGCCCACCCACACAGCCCCATACCTGGATGACCCAAACGCAATATGTGTCATTTTAGTGAATTAGCTGAACCATTTTCTAAATGTTGAAAATCACAAATGGGATATAGCGTGTAAAAAGTTCCCAATCGCACAAGGTGATCAAAATCAAGGTAAAACCAATGAAATGCTAGCAATATTGACAACGTCAATGGATTTGCTGAACCAGTTTCAAAATGCTGCAAATCTCAAGAGAGATTGCAGAGATAAAGTAGTTATAATGAGTACCAAGCTGGCCACGGAGGCAGCAGGCGGCCGTGTGACAGCATGATGCTTCATTTGTGGGGTTCCGGACTCGTGACCAGAAGGTCGTGAGTTCGATAACAGGTCGGGTCTGGCGATGGGTGTTGAGCAAACTCATCTCTAACTGGTTGCACACTGCTACTCTAAATAGGTATAGGTCGGGTGAGTAAACGTCATTGTAAGTGGCTAGCATAAATGCAATTGTGTTGTTTGTTTCCCAGGGGTGGTGAGAAAGGGATTAAAGTTTGACAAGGGTGCCAGTTACCTGGTGTAAGCGAAGTAGAGTCGTATGGCTAGTAGACTGTAAAACATTTACATTTGCTGTATCTGTATAGTGGTGGTGGGGGTCAGAGGAAACATCGAGATTGATGGCTAAAACCTACCAAGCTTGTGGCTCGCGTTAGTGGAACGTGGATAGTGTTAGGTAGGTGGGGAAGGGTCGATAGTGAAGAGAAATAAAGATAACTGGGATTTGCTGTTAGAGCTTAGGAAACTCAGGGATGGAGATAACGTTACAAGGGAGTTGTGGCAAGGCCAGTTTGCGACGACTGGTTGGCTGTTGCAGTCTTATAGTAGATGCATAAAATGCCATCTGGCTGGGATTTCATAAGTTCTGAACACCATTTGTTGATTGCATCTCCAAACTCACGTGATGTTCAAACATTTTGAAATTAATTCATCTAATACACTGGAAATGACGCATTGCATGTAAGGTTATCATGTTAATAATATTCCCGCCTACGACTCAAGAGACCTTCCATTACCCAACGGTAAGATAACATAAATGTTATGTATAGAGATTAGCAAGTATAAGGCATTAGAGGAGAAAATACTTGTCATAGCTGAAACTGAGTGATAGAATAGTTGCTAAAACCTTTAACCTTGTGATTATATACAACTCAAATATTGTACGTGTAAATATTATCAATCATAAACAATAGGCGAGAAAATCATACTCTTCAAATCTGAAACTAAGTAAGAAAATAACTGCTCAAACACCAAATATCAAGCGAGAGATATCTCACTGTGTGACTCGTGATTATGTAATTCAAATATATCACCGATATATGTAATATAGAGAGAGAGAGAGAGTGCGAGAGCGCGAGGTTACCAATCATTAAATCACAGCGAAATCACACTCGTCTGATACCCACGACAGAAATACAAATGTAGCTGCTAAAACCTGGAGTAACAAGCGAGAGGTCTCAATGTGAGCCTTGTAACATCTGCATTGAATCAGAAGTAAAGTTTACAAAACACCACAGAGCAGCTTTGATAGTGATATGAAATCTCAGTTAAAATTGTGTTATAGAGACAGCAGGTGCAATATTTAAGCACAGTGTTGTGTCTGCATTCGTTTTATGGAGACTGACAGAGGTAGTAATTTGTAGGTATTTGTCTCTGGCATGTTACAATTTTCAAACTTGGTACATAACAAGAATTTATGAAAGTGGTTAATTAAGTCTATCGCTAGAATATATATGCATTATCTAATATGAGGAATGAGATAACTTTGAAATGCGTACGTTTTATGCTCAAAGTGGTTTCAATAATGATAAATTTAAGATACTATGTAACTGAAAAGATTGGTCAAAGGACTGATTTGAATTGTTGTATTTATTTAAGCTAACATCAGCGTATTTTAAAAACATGTTTTTCTTCCACACCAAATCATCATGACGAGATGTGCTGGTCAGACTTTGGCGAACACACATTCTGTTTATTGGATATTTATTCCAAGACACAGGCTACAAAAGAAATCATAAATTCAGCATTGTTACTCGATGTTATAAAAAGTTTCTTTGTTATTTTGTGTCAAAATACTCGATTAACATCCCTTTCCATTGATCGCACCAGGACGTGGGCATTTTGTTGTGGTAGGTTTAAGTACAGAGTTCATGGCGTCTATCATTATTTACGCAAGCATAAATTATGGTATTTGGAAAACTATGGTGGAAGCCATGGGCTCCATATATGGACTCTTTCACTGTAAACTTGATCATGCACTAGGACTCCCATTTGGGGCTGGTTGAAATCTATGCACTTTTGAAAACTACTTCCCAACTTCAGCAAATGATTTAAATATACCACTACAAAAATGCATAATGTCAGTAAAACATGGGGACCAATTTTAAATATTTAAACCAAAATTAACCCATCATAGCGTAATACATTATTGGTTGTACAATATGATAGCACAAGAAATATTTTATAATACAGATTCACAGTTGGTGTTGTTCATGTGCATTTATATACGGTATATAACATTCGCGTGTTAAGTGGACAACGTAAAAAAAGAAATTCTAGTGCAGACTCACAGTTGGTGTTATTCCTGTGAGTTCCCAAGAACTCTGCATAGTTGATACACAGGTCCGGTAGCACAGCATCCTGGGCTGTCACACCGGCAGAAGACGCACCCAGGATGTAACGGGAGGACAATTTCACCTCACGGTCCTACCATAGAGCGATATGGAGAGATACATTAGAACCTCTCAGTTCATGGTGTGAGGGTGGGGCGTGCAGGGTAGAACACATGGTGGCAGAGCAGAAGGATCAGACAGTACAACTTTCTGGGTCTCCACACCCAGCAGGGCCGGGGATGACAACTTCATCTCACGGTCCTACTGGCGGGAGAAGGGGTGGAATAGAGAACGTATCAGTGGCAGATGCAGAATTTTTGGAAAAGGGCGGGCGCACTTAAGGAAAGGGGTGGGGGCACACGCAAAGGATTTCATGAAAAACCCTATGAAAATGAAGTATTTTGGTGGGAAAAGGGGGTTGCGCGCCCCCTGCGCCCCCCCCCCCACCTGGATTTGCCTGTGCATATGGTGGCAAGTGAAAGGGGGCGAGGATCTCCAACATGTTCTCTGTTATGACTGGGGTATTGAAACAGACTCATTTTTCTCCTTTTGAAATGATTAGATAGTTTAAACATAGGTCCGATATTAACCCGACCATACACCTACCTAACAAACCATCAGCTCAAACAAACAACACCTACTAGCACCACGCCAAATTACTACCAACCATCCCACACCACTCACCCAAACGTCTATGTATCGTCTTGCAGACTCCACCTTTCCACATCCAGCAACCTCATAAAAACGTAATCAACCCTTCAATGAGCCTGCCACCCAAACAACCAATCATAAAACTAATCAGACACTCATCTACCCGTCCCGACCAGCGCACACCTCATACTGTCACTTCTAGCAGCCCCATGTGAAATAAAGTAAACAATCAACCATCCAATCAACGCATCACCCAACCAATTGACGGCATCCACGCCTCATCACTCTCCCAATGTCAGCAGCCCCATTTCAAATAAAGTAATCACACCACAAACAAGCTACATAACCAAACAATTTACCAGCCAGCCAGGCATCTAAACAACGAGCAATTAGGCCAATAGCAGCGAGCAAGCCCCCGCCTCACCGTACACTGGCCGTCCTGCCACTTCCAGCAGCCCCACAGCACGGCGTAGTCGGCGTAATCCGTGGCCACCACGTACAGGTCGATCGGCGTGCTCTCTGCAACACGGTCAGATATCAATATATTAGTATAAAAACTGCTTCTTAAATAGTATATTAGGACACATTATGGAAGTATTTAGAAATCCCACGTCACCCAACCAAAGTTTAGGTACTTATTCTGTGCCCTTATCTAACCATTTTTAAACCAATAGATGACTGAGCAGGCGGCCTGTTATGCTATTATGTTAAGGTAGAGTAGCTTGTTCTGATTGGCTGCAGCCAATAGCTGTATGCATCTGGATTGTGGCATTGATACATCACACAGTAGACTGGGGTGACCCCATCAGGTCTCACCATCGAAGTGTGTGGTGAAGTGGGCGTGGTTGTCCGGGTCGATGGTCCACGTCTCTGTCCACCTGTTACACTCAGCATCGAACTCACTGCCCTGAGGCCTGAAACGGCAGCAAAACAGTATATAGCATAACCTCCCTATTGAGACCATACAGGAGGTTGGTGTTGTGTCGTCTCAATAGAGAGATTGTTCCTATATGAAGGTTGGAGTTGGTCTATTTACATAGGTGTGGTACTGCAAGGACTCGTCTAACTCTGGCATCGAGAAACGGCATGGTTGAAAAAAGGCTAATGGACCAAATCTACATGTTTCAAAAGTGTACTGATTACTACTAGATCAAAAGTGCTCAGAGAGCACAGCGTTGCTAGAACAACCTTGACTTATGGGCGATAAAGATGCTTACTAGAATTTTATGGAAATCATGATTAAAAGTACACAATTACAATGTATGTGATCAGCCACTAATAATCTGTGTTCCACTGTCTAATCATATTGGCTCCGTCATGCCACATATTGATCTTGTAACAGCAAACAGCACCAGGCAGACTTTTGCTGCTGGTATATTATTGATTTTCATTATGCATTCAATACTAGTAACAATGATGAAAATGGACCATAAATGGCCCTACGGAAAGTGCACTTTAATTGGCAAAGTGCCCAAAATCGAATCACTTCATATCGCCTCATACCTCAAAGTTGTGTCAAGTAGACTGAAATTGGTTCATCGGTACACCTCTAGCTTGTCCGAAGACATATATATGTAGTTAGTTTGTTACAAACGAACGAAACACAAGGCTTTGCTTCAGCAGTTGAAAAGACGCAAATATACTATTTCTTATTACCACAACCACTGAAGTTGGTGCCTGTGGCCAGAATGATACCATCCCTTCACACAGCAAGCTGTTAAAGCATTACGAAGAGTTGTCTCTGTAGTCGCCAGCCTACATACTTTTAATTAGCATCTCAACCCGGAGGTTGTGGGTTCAAATTCTTAAATCCCACCTAAGGACTTTTTGAGAGAAGTCGAATTTTTTCATATTTTCATGAATTGGAATGATGCTCAAAAAATATATGATATGAGAAAAAAGGCGTGCCTGCCAGTGTGACGTAAAACGTAACACGTACCGGCCAGTGTGACACGTAGCCTGTTCAACCAGACTCTGCATTGCATACACTTGGTGAGCGCACGCCACCACGGGGTCTGGATGATCGAGACTACCTAACACGTACCTGTCAGTGTGACGTAACACGTAACTGTCAGTGTGACGTAACACGTACCTGTCAGTGTGACGTAACACGTACCTGTCAGCGTGACGTAACACGTACTTGTCAGTGTGACGTAACATGTACCTGTCAGTGTCACATAAAACGTACCTGCCTGCGCGCATCACACTGTATGTGCTGTTTACACTGTTGTTAGTACTGGGATAGTACTGCAGGTGGTCCACAAAGTCCAGGTGGTACTTGTCGATCAGGATGTCTGAGCCCTCCCAGTCCATCTCATACCACACACCTTCAAACTGGAGCCAATTAGATCAAATTAGCCCCAGTCACTAGATACAGGTTTTAAAAGGGGGGTTTGGCTAAAGCAATGCATTTTATGAGTATTGTACGTTTGAAAGATCTCAGACATGCTAAAACTCACTTTAGAATTTTTGTTTGGAAAAAGGTGGGACACATGGCTTTTTAAAGAGACACGAACAGGTGAATTTCATGTCATCTAAACTTTTTATGCCACATAAATAGTACTTGCTGAGCCATTTGAATATATACATTTTTATTTATATGCAGCTTTTCATTTCGTCATAATTAATCAGTTCCCTATTTCGGTTTCTTGAAATGTACCCACAGCCCAATGTTTTGTAAACAAAGAGGGAATTCCATAACATCCAGCCTTAATAACTATTTCCGACACGCGAATTTCGGCTTGCGGCGCACGAGTGATAAAGGCTGCATTCCTGTTATTAGTACGGAACCTCCCAATGTCAATCCAATCGTTTTTCTCTCTGTTTTAATTTATTTATAATTTTCTATCAAACGCGTGTTTATGATTGTAAAATTGGAAGTTATTAGGTGCAACGTGTCAAGAAAATAGAAAAATAAAATTATTAAGTGAAGTTGTCAGAGGAGGTGGTTGCTGTTCATGTCCCTTTAATAGTGATATTGGGGAATGTGCTCACACTTTCAACGTCAAAATTGTCCACAAATCTAGTGGTGATGTCATGGTAGTCCACGGTGCATTCCTCAGCAAGGGACAGAGCCACACACACGATCAGGACACCTGCCGCACGAGAAAACCACAAATGATGTTTTATGGGCATGCCATGTGATTTTGCCAGTTGTAGGGGTGGGGGTGCAAGTTAATTGATACTGAAATATAAATATTTATTTTTACATTTAAGCACCGTTGAATATTTCATCATACATCAATACTTGAATATGGTTCTACAGTGATGGGATTTTTTTCATTCGTGATTGAAGTTTTAGAAAATCTTGAATTTCAGAAGTATTTTTCTTTCAAACTTTACTAGCTCCCCCACCCCACAAATTCAAATTACCCGCCGCTTAAAACTCAAAATGTGTGCACATAATTCTCCAAAAGAATACGCAAACTGGTTGGATTAGAAACCAGTAGCTTTATATAGTTTGACGGTGCCGTTGATAAATGGCACAGAAGTTATCCTAGTCGATGATTATCTAGCAACGTTTCCTAGACACCCCGTTCATTGGGAACCACACACGTAACGTAAAACAAAGATCGTACAGCTAAATCATCAAAATATCTAAGATATTGGGAATATTTTTGTGTGGTGATTTCAGCCTCCATTGAAACATGTGTTTTTGTTTTCATCATTCTGAAAATAGGTGTACAAAATATAACTTGATTACAGCTGACCATAAGTAATGAAATGTACAGTAATGATTCAACAATGACTAGAATATAATGAAAACAAGTTTGGAATTAGAGGATTCTTCTTCCAAGTCTATAGGCCTATATCACATGACCTATGCTAGGACTCGAACACTGGAACACACTCAGGATGGACGAATGGTCTAGTGTGCCTTCTATAAGGGCTTGGTGAGCAGGTGCCATAGTGGAAGTGGTACAAGGTTCGAGTCCCAGTAGAGGCTATGCCCTATAGACTTGGACAAAGAATCCTCTACTGTCAGTGTCTAGAATTATATATAAAAAACGGTCACTTACCAAGTGCGCACAGCTTCATGTTGTAGAAGTGTAGCCAGTTTGGGATGCAGATTGCGACTGGCAGCAGGCTATATGCAATGGCAGTGCCCATAGACAGTAGTACCTCTCTATCAACACCACTTGAAATACTGTCAAGTGGTCTCAGTGAAGAGGTGGTCTCTTTAAGGAGGTTTGTAGTGGTTTCTTATGAATGTTTGAGACCGCTGAAAATTGTCTTTATTATGGCGGTGGTCTTTTTATAGTGGTGATATTAATGGGAGGTTCTACTGTAGGCAGAGCGGTGATAATGGGGTAATTCATACGCTCATAACTGACAGCTCAAATGTGTAATAACCTTACAATTTAGTAGATGGGGTCCCCAAAATTGATACCTTTTCCATTGATTCTCTTTGCGCTAATAATGTTGTTTTTCTATTTTCAACAAGATTTACTACAGAAAATGGCCTATTAAGAGTTGGATGATGATTACTTTGGATTTATATTACACTGTTAATAGGGGCCATTGTTTTTATTGTTGCAATATACTGGAAAAATCAATGGTTTAGTGTACCAATGTCCATGGTCCCAGGAGGCGTCATCGATATAGTCATAATTTATCACCACTGACAGTAGTCAACAAGGGTCTAGCGCGAGAGAGGGTAAACTCAGCTTCCAGCTGAGTAACTAAAAAAATTAGGCTTTTTAGATAGAGTAGTGAGCACATCCGCTCAGTGGTGTGTGTGGGGGGGGGGGCTGTAAGGAGAGAGAGAGAGAGAGAGAGAGAGAGAGAGAGAGGTGTGGCTTTTGGGACTACAAGCCCCCTCTAGAGGGGTGCTTGGTGTGCTGGGGGAGAGAGAGAGACCCCCTGCACTGCAAGCCCCCTGCACTGCAAGGCCACCTGCAAGCCCCTGCCTCCTGTGTGCCAAGCATGCCAGTGTGCTGGCTATTATGAAGTACAAGTGCGTTTATGCACTAGAGGTCGCAGCACACGTCCATTCCCTACGGCTCGTGTTGACTAAATGCCAGCGTGCTATGAGCTACGTGCTGGTGAAGCACGTCCGTTCGGTATGGCTCAGCCAGAATAAATGCCAATGGCTGTGCCCAGCGTGCGACACCCTATTATGAGCTACGTGCTGGTGAAGCACGTCCGTCTGCTACGGGTCAGGCAGAATAATGCCAATGGCTGTGCCCAGCATGCGGCGCCTGATTTTGGACTGTGGGCCCGCAGCCGAGGTGCTGCCGGTTGACACCTGACACTGTTGTGCCTGTGATGTATGTGGGGGCTTTTATGCCCCTGTGTTGGGAAACGCCTGGCTCTGCTTTTATGCTTCACCCGTGCCCCTGCGTTGGGAAGCGCCAATCTCTGCCCTGTGTGGAAGCGCCTTGCCTAGCCCTGCCCGTGTGGAATCCCCCAAAACAACGCCTGGGTCTGCACTACAACAGTGCGAGAACTTTGCCTTGCCAAGTGCCTGGCCCTGCTTTTATGCCTCATCCGTGCCCCTGTGCTGGTAAAACGCCTGGCTCTGCCCCGTTTGTGTGTGGAAGCCCCTTCAAACCAGCGCAAACGACCGGGGAGAGGGCTGCTCTGCTGTACACACAGAAGAATTCATAAAAAGCTGGGGCATACACTTGAAAGACTACACGTACAGCTACACAAATGAGCTACGGTGTTTACAAATGATTTCGAAGAGTAATGGGGTGCGATGTGCCTAAACAATATGAGGGTACAATGGCTATTGTTCTTCTGACACATATCTTATTGAGCAAAATATGGAAACGCTTCAATCAGCGAGCCGGAAATGGCGTAAGTGAAGGGTTTTCTTACTCATGCACAAAACTACCCACAGCTTTTCATCTCCTCTGTGTGTCTTCCGCTACATCATTTTCACACATGTTTAATATGATTCCAGAAAACCGAGGGGAAAGGTGAGCCGGACAGCGGCCAGAGCGGTAAGGGAGGTAGAGGGGCTACTGGGATATTTTCCTTAGATTAAAAGAAACATCGCACCGTTGAGAAAAGACTGCTTTTTTTCGAAACATACTACCACTCTATGCATATTGTCATTGTAGAAGTGGATAAAAATTACTTTATACCATGTACCATAGAAAACAAAACACAGAGTCCCTCACAATGCCATACGACAGTGTTGACATGGGTGGCACTGGTGCTGCTCTTTGAGGGCCCTGCTGAGCCCTAAGTTCTGGCGGGAAAACTGAGCTTCCTCTGACGCCTCACTGGTCGGAGCACAGATGTGAGACAATTCAGTGAACTTCAAAAGTGTTACCAACACTGATGGAGAGCATAAAAGTGAGCGCTGTGGTTACGCTGAGCTATGTCTCTTGGCTCCATTACCCTAAAAGGTTTACATCATGGATTCCATTCACCCAGCTCACAGACCTGGGATGATCATTCACGCCGACAGCAAGCAGCCAGTACGGTCAGGTGTTCAAAAGCCTCAAGAACTGATCCCCAGCCCGAGATAATAGGCTGCAAAAGGGCATACCTGTCACTCCTGGAGCTCATCGTATATCACGACGGCTCAGACTCACCCGTAATCCATATAAGTGCTTATTGCGTGGGGTCAGTCATTTCAAATGGTGTCATCACCCGCCTTCTGAGACAGGTAGCCCTGAAGGAGTGAGGCAGCAGCCAGAGCTTTTGAGAGCACATACCATTGAAGCATATTTACCCGATACATGTGACCCACCCCGAGCTCAACACTATACGACTGAGGTTATTCGCCCCGGACAGCGAGAGTCTTGACTTCATATCGCTAGTACGCTGTGTGCTGAGCCTGAGCTATAATGAGTAGGGACGGGGTGCACAGAGAGAGAAGCCCCATGGTGGAAGATTGGATAGCTCACTACAAGAAGATGATAGCTGAGGGCGACAATGGCCAAAAGGTGTGGTACATTCGAAGCACATGCAAAAAGCCTCCAGCCCAACCGCGAGAATGCATAAAACTCGTCTCGCCCATAGCACAAGCACTTGAACAGTCCAAAGATAGGCTCGCGGCTGAACAGAGAAGGGAGGGTCCGCCTCAGGAGAGACAGAAACGACGTGTTCAGACCAAGCTGCTCAGGAGAGGCCCTCCAGGAACACGTCGCGAGAAAATCAATGTGGATGAAACTATATTTGACTGACATTGTACTCACCACCCCTTGTAAAAAATGTTAGTAATAAAAGTGTAAATAAAAGAGAGGGTTGTCTCGTATTCACTACATGTATAGAGAATAAGTGAGCTCACACACACTAATATATATACCCCAGCATGGTACATACACAAGCGTGTTTACTCATATTTCCATGTACATCACACACACAATTATTCTGCCTGACCCGTAGCAGACGGACGTGCTTCACCAGCACGTAGCTCATAATAGGGTGTCGCACGCTGGGCACAGCCATTGGCATTTATTCTGGCTGAGCCATACCGAACGGACGTGCTTCACCAGCACGTAGCTCATAGCACGCTGGCATTTAGTCAACACGAGCCGTAGGGAACGGACGTGTGCTGCGACCTCTAGTGCATGAAAGCACTCGTACCTCATAATAGCCAGCTCGCTGGCATGCTTGGCACACAGGAGGCAGGGGCTTGCAGGGGGCTTTGCTCTTCTCTTTTTTTTCTCTCTCTCCCCCAGCCCACCAAGCACCCCTCTAGAGGGGGCTTGTAGTCCGAAAAGCCACACCTCTCTCTATCTATCTCTCTCCCTCTCGCTCTCTCTCCTTACAGTCCCCCCCCCCACACACACACACAACCACACACACCCCCACACACACACACCCTCACACACACACACACACCCTCTCACACACACACACACACCACGGAGCGGACGTGCTCACTACTCTTTCTAATAAAACAATTTTAACCTCTCGCGTGCTAGACCCTTATTGACTACTACTGACAGATCTTCGGACAAGGGGGATCGCACATTCTGTATGCACAAAGGCTAATGGAGAGGCCAAAAAGTCTCTAAAAATGAAACTTTTGGCGTGAGAATGGGGCGGTGGGTAGGAAGCTGGATCCGCCAATGTCTGTCTCACTATCTCCAGATCACTGTGCCAGTGTCAGATTCCATTTGAGTTGGTCTTGTAGTCTTGTAACTGTGACAAGAACATTAAAATTAAACTGGCTTATACCTGGAACTACAGGAACAGTCACTCAAAGTACATGCTTGTAAAAGTAGGTCTCAGCCAAGTCACAGCTAAGGTAGGAATTAAGGAAGTATTAGTTTTTACGTAAATGAGAACATAATGCCTTCCATGGATATAGAAAAGGGACATATTGGGTAAGTGTATGAAACGAGTTACAGCACTCTTGTTTCCCAGCACCCAAATCAATGGCATCGTTGGTACTTTGTAGCATTGCCTCTGAACACGTTTTAGTAAGTACAAACAAATAAACATTATAGGCACTCTTCATTGTACTGACAGCTTAGCATCTTCCAAGAATCAAGTATGATATGGAGACAGAGGTTTTAGGACACTCTTTAACACTGAAGTTAGGTAATTTTATAGAGGAAAATTCTAATAACACAATGTAGACTCTTTTACAATGACCAAGACGTTAAGTAACAGACCTAGCCAAGCTATGTATTTCTGAGCTTGTTTGTAGTATACTTGGTGGAGAACTACCTGGATTGACTCCAAGTTGAACCTCACAAAATTATATCTCAATTAATCCATTGATCAATGCAAATGCACTTGGCATCTAATATGCAAAACCATGGGATGACAAATTAGTATCTATGGTAATGGGAACATAATGCTCTCCATGACACAGATATTCTTACACGCTTCAGTAGAACATCACTATTAGGACTGCCCAAGGACTTGTGTCAAGTGGTCTTGATATAGAGATGGTCTCTTTATGGACTTTTGCAATGGTCTTTTTATGAAGACCTGGGACTGTAATAAATCATCTCATTATAGAGGTGGTCTTAATTGAAGGTTCTAACGTACAAATAGCCATGGCAAAGTGGTCGTAATCCCTTACTACTATATTTGAACCCATGTGTCGCATTTAACGTCTTAATGACGCTGTCATGGCTGCCGCTGTCATCTATTTTTGCTGTAAAATCACCAATAGACAGCCAACATGACTATCATGGACACCAGACACATAACTTGCAATACTACCCTGTACCATGAACAATTGCCCATAATCAGGTCAGGCCTAGCTAGTCACGTTTAGGTGGAGTTCCCTGAACAAAGTCCCAAACTTAGCGTATTAATGCATAGATTCTTTCCAGAGCAATTACTCCCAGCTCTTAGAAATAAATATAAACATTAAGGAAACATACACATTGTCTGTTGAGCTCTTCGCACGCAGATACTCCTGTACTACAAACAATTGTGTAGTGCACACAGTAAGTTCAATTGCTGCACAATCTGCTCAAACACTGCAACAGTCGGCTTTGGTACACATTTACTGTCTGGTCCCTGTATTTTTATGTCTATTTGCACTTTGTCGAGACTTGAGCCGAGTTGTGGTTTGTGATAGGTCGTGTTAAGTGATGCATCAGTGTTATCTTGCACCAGACAGCTTGGTAGAACACATGCTGGAGGGAGGAGGTGGCGTTTTCCCCGAAATCACTTGTTCAAGCAATGGGTACTGTGGTAAAATAACTTTGGTGGCAGGTAACAGGTAATCACCTGGGTAAAGATGTTGGGGTAACTTCGGGAGTTACACCAACAAGATGGGGGCAAAGTCGGTTGATTCAAATGCTTTTCTATTGATTGTTTAAATTTCTGCAATTAAAATTTATCATTTAGTCTAATGTGTATGTGTCATTAAAATGTGTGTATAATTAGATTGCACATATTGAGCACACGTCAAACTCTTCAATGAGTTCATAACGCAGGTTTTACTTTTGTCATCATGTTGCGGGTAACTCATGTATTGGTGTTGTTATGCAAAACAAAGTGTTACCTCTAGATCTACAACCAAACGCCTATTCTCAATAGAACCCTCACTTTCGTTTCCTGTCTGTGCGGGTCTAGCAGTGACAACAAACGCACGTTTGCCGTATTGAACATAAACAAGAAAACACACGTGTGCGTATTTGGCTATTGATTCGAGATTGAGATTGAGATAGAGATTGATTTTATTCAATATCATTATGGCAAACACTAATAATACAAAATATCTGCTTATACTTACATTAAAAATAACAGCAATGTTATAGTTTCAATATACATAGGTGACAAAATATATAAATACTACTGAATCTTTGGAAATACTGAGTATGGA
The DNA here is from genome assembly GCA_019095985.1 of Streblospio benedicti. Taxonomy (NCBI): domain Eukaryota; kingdom Metazoa; phylum Annelida; class Polychaeta; order Spionida; family Spionidae; genus Streblospio; species Streblospio benedicti. The sequence continues at coordinate 3,897,852 of CM032669.1, read as the reverse complement.
CTACAATATTGAAATACATGTGATGCTGAAAAAAATACAAATACAAAAACATGAAGAAAAGATAAATTGTGAAATTATGCCTAATGATAAAGAATATGGTTAACACCAAAAGTTTAAGATATTAAAAAATATCTGGCAACTTATTTCCGTGGTGGACCTAAAAAAACAACATATCTTTCAAATTGGCATCCAAATCGCATATTTATCTGATAAAAAATAATCCAAAAATAATTACTATTACTGTTTACTTAGTATATATGCTATTTTCAACTTTGATCATTTCATTAAAGAGATATTTTTTACATTGGGATTTAAATTTCTTTTTGCTATCACATGATTTTATATAATTGGGTAACTTATTCCACAGTTTGACACCATTCCATTTAAAAGTAAGCTTGCCATGAGAATTTACCTGGGGCACAGTGAAAGAATTATAACTGTATTGTATACGCGTTTATGTTGTTCAACATATTCACACATATATGATGGGGCAGAACAATTAAAAATCTTATACATAATATTGAGTGTGAGGTAGTCAACCCTCCTTTCCACATTAAGTAGTCCAAGACTGGCAAAATCCTCACATTCAAGGTGGTATTTTGGTTCCTTGTCAAGAATAAATCTTATAACTTTATTTTGAGAAGTTTGCAGCTTTTTCTGAATATACTGAGAGATAGACCTATACCACATATTACATGCATAGTCAAACTTAGATTGAAAAAAGCACTACATATTAATTTTCTCTCTCTCTTACCAAGAAATGCTGACTTCCTGTACAAAAATTTCAGACCACTATTAACTTTAATTACACTTTCATCAGTGTTGTTACCTGATAAATCTTGCTCAAGAGTTACACCTAAATATTTTACGCTGGTTTTAGATTTAATATCAATGTCTCCACATCTTACATGTAGTTGTGAAGTTTTACGCTTTTTTTAGATCCAAACAGTATACTTTCTGTCTTTCCCAAGTGTAAAGAAAGCTTGCTTTCCTCAAGCCACATCTTCAATGAATACATATTGTTACTTAGTTTTGATTCTATTTCAGAAATATTTTTCCCACCCACCAATACTGATTCCCGCGATTGTTGTACTAACGTATTGCTGTATTAACGTCGGCTATTTCAATGCCCCGGGAAACTTTCATTATCAGCCTCTGCTCTAAAACCGGTCCAGTGTGTTGTACACGTACAATGATACAAATACAACGTAGTTTAATTCACAGTAGATCTACAGAAATATCACGTCAAAAATGGCCACTTTCCCGTGCATTTATATAGTCACGTAAAACTACCATGGGTAATAAGTACATTGTGTTAAACACTTTTCTTATGTTGCATAGATATACATCATAGAATACTAATGTTCACTCCCTATTACCAATACCTATCAATAATTGTCAATTCCAAACCTTCTTCACCATCTTGCACAGCCTTAATGTATTTCATCTAAGCTATTGCACATATCATTTATCAACATCTATTCCAAACCATCTTATCATTTTAAGGGGACTATGAACTCTTTTCATAGGATTTTATTAGAATTTGATTTTCTCACTCATTATTGCTCCAATTCTTACAAATTACACTTTATTTTGTAGATAATTATCTAATCTAATGACACAACAAGTTTTGAATTGTATAGATTGATGAACATTTATTTTATAAAGGAATTAGTGAAAAAATACAACTTTGTCCGGGAAGCATATAAATGATAGTAAAACATCGAAATGGCCAAAATCACTATTCAGTTACAAAATTTGTATATTTATCTAGAAAACATTGCCTCAATTTTTTTATATTTTTCCTCTTTATCATTTTACAAAAAACGTGCATTTTATCAACAAAAAAACCATCAATTTTCCTAGTAATTTTCTTCAAATCAATATTTTCAAAAAAAACGTTCATAATTCATCAACAAAATAAAAAAATCAAAATTCATCTAGCAAACTTTTTTGTTGAGAAATGGGCTTTAAATATGGCCAATCAATATACATTGATGGTTAGTTGCTGTCTATAAAATGTATCATATAAGAAAAACTATTGATGATAAAAGATTCATTTTGAAAAGATGTTGTTCTTTATCATTTATAGCATACAAAACATTGAAAATGTAAAAATTGATTTTTTATCCCATATAACCTTATACGCCTGAAAAGAATGAATCATTGTTTTTCACTCCAGGTTGGTCGTCACATTTTTTTTTTTTTTTTGGTCTTCCTTCACAAAATGGGTTGTAATGGTAAAACTATTGAAGATAAAAGGTTCATTTCAAAACATGTTGTTCTTCATAGTTTACAGTATAATAAATATTAAAAAGCTGAAAGTAGAATATTTTTACCTTAAAGACTTCATAGTACCCTTAATCAATGTTTTTGTTTAAAAAATCTGTTTGAGATTATATCTGAGGAGTGTGCTTAAGCACCGAAAACGTTAATAAAACCATACAATTTTTCAAATGGGTTACTATTTATACTGCAGTGACCAGAAGACTACTAACCATAAGTAAACATGGCTGCTAAAGTAAACATCTTTATTGCCCATGAGTCAATTTTGTTCTTGCAACGCTGTGTTCTCTGAGCACTTTTGATCATATTAATTCTTTGAACATTGCTTCTCCCAATGTATCTGTTTCCCCATTTAAATAAATTGAACGTGACCATCTCCAACTAAACGTAAAATCTATAGCATGAACATGCTTGGCCTAAGTATACTAAAAGAAGACGAACATTTCAATATTAAAATGAAAGCTTTATAGAGTTAGCTCTAACGTTGACTCCATAGAATATAATACCAGAGATAAGCAGAGTTTTAAATGAGAATCGTCTAGACGATTTATTTTACTGTCATCAGTGCTCTCCCTGGGTGCAATTCACACCTGATACCGTGGAACGGTCCATGTGCACACCTCCAAATAGTGGACACTTGTCTCAGGTGGACACATTTCACTTCTTCCGTTTCAGTGTCCCTATATATCAAATATAACATGCACTTCCCTATAGTGGACACCTGTCTTATGTGGACAGTGGATGCTATGTCACTATGTCTTTTGTAATATCCAGGTGGGTTTTAAATACTACAGAACAAGTTAACACCTATTTTCTCTGGATAATTTATTGAAAAACAATATCAAACTTTCACCATATTATGGACTTCTTCAGAATGTGATATAACAACGTCACAAGGAATCTTCTGTAGTCTTTCAGCTGGTGCCTTCCCCTCTTATGGTTCAGCACAGTGTCCCACATTCTTGAGATTACCACACAAAACTTGTCGATTCAGGGAACTGGCTGGATTGAAACTTGACAATCCAGTTTTCCCGCTCATTTCGCAGGCTAGCCCCTAATAAAATACGGACGTGTTCTAATAGTAATTTTTTAGTAATTACTTGCAACTCTCGCTAGCGTCGGGTGCTGCATCTTTTGTAATGTTTTGTAAGCGAGGGGCACATTCCACCTTGCGGGCGGGTTCGCCGCAAGGCGTGTTGAGGTCTGCGGCGTAGTGACAAAAGTACAGTTGTGGGCACATACGCACGGGCCCCGTGCGTTAGGAATGCGTCGGGACAGGGAGTAGTTTTAATGAGGTGACCGTGAGATCAACGTGCATAGAACGTGCGTTGTACTCGCGTACAACTTACGCTCTACACACCGTGTGATTACTAAAGTACAGGATCCGCACGTTCATGGTACAGGGAACGCACGGTCCAAGTACTGTGTCTGTGCCGACAACGTGCGGGTAAATCATCTGCGTTTCGCGTAAGGTCTCCGCACTGTCTCCTTACGGTTAGGCCATGACGCAGGGTGGCCGTAGAAGAACTTCTCCTACGGCCACCGTACTGCCTTGAAAAAACGTATGTTTGCCGCACTGTACACTCACGGATCGTTACGATTTCTGTGCGTTTTTGGTCGTAGACTGGCTGTAGACCCACCTTGCGGTGGAATGTGCCCCTCGCTTGCGATGTTTTCGCTAACATCAGACGGGTCAAAAATTGCTATAAATTATCATATTAAACGCGTCGATTCAGGGAACTGGCCCCTAAAACGCATGACGGGGGGGACGCTGGGGTGGGGGTTGTTAGAATCGGGGGTGGCATGTCTATAGTAATCAAGAGGTCTGTATGGTTAGGGAAAGTGGGTGTAGTTTTTATTTTGTGAGAGAGACGCTTATTAAGTAATACACAGAAGGCGGGGGCAATAACGAGTAGTCATTTTCCAATCTTCTACTTTCCACACACAGATATATACTTTTTACAGAGTGCTGCAGAAGACATTTCTAATATATACAAAGTAACAGCAATATACTTTTAAGTACTACAGAAGACATTTTCTAAGCTCTACACAGTAAAACTACATCAGAGTACTGCAAGGGACATTTCTAATCTTTATTCTCTCTCTAATATTTACAGAGTAACGGCCATATACTTAACAGAAGATATTTTTTCTAAACTCTACACAATATATACATGCACTTTAAATACGTCAGAATGTCACTTTTTTCCTCATAGTCTTGACTCTTCAGAGTCCACCACAGTATGTTTCCATGAGAATCGCCCTGATGAGGCCGTCGTGGTGGGGTATAATGTCCCTCAGAATGTCACGAGGGTCCTTGGTAAGGATGTATCCTGGGCGAGACGTACGGCGAAGTGTTCTGGTCTCACGGACACGTTGGCGTTCGCCTCCGCGGCCATGCTGTCTGAACCCATGATGCAGGGATGGTCTGTCTGCGAGGGGCGATCGTTGACGCAGCCGTAGCAGAGTCGTCTAATCTCTATGTTCATGCTCTCGCTAAGGATGGTGCGGTATACCTCAGTATCCAGTTTATCGTCTTCACCCTCTTCCTCGTCGAAGCCACTATCGTTTTCGTCATCCCGGTCCCGGAGTAGACTCGCGAACGTGTCCCAGTCGCGGATGGTGGTACCTGCCCTCGTGGGGTACCCTCCAATCCAGGTGCGCACGTGGACGTATGGCCGACCTTGGAATACGCTGACGCTGAGGCCCACGTCACCCGCTCCGGTCTGTTCAAGGGGCCACTCCCTGCTAATGTAGTACCAAACGCACTCTTTGACACTGTTTCGGGCTGCCAGGAGCTTCTACCTGGCCGCTCTGCTCAGACTGATTTCGTTCATAGGTCTGAAGGTGTTGCCAACGATGCGGAACCCCTCCTTTACTTGGTCACTGACTACGTAGGCTGAGACATGGCTAGGATTGTTCTGCTGCCTCTACCTGCTCACTCGCACTTTATAGAAATGCGTCAACGTTGATGGATGGTGTGTCAGACGCTGTGATAAATGACCGCGTCTGAAGGGTGTGATGAATGGCTTTTCGCCATCAGAAATTGACAAACTGTGATGGACGAGGTTCAAATCGTTAGCCACACGGTCTTGTTCTTCTCAGGGGATTGTGTAGAGGTGGCCTTAGTATGTGAGTGTCGTGCGCAAGCTCTGTCACGTAACGATTGGAAGGATCAATGACGCCGTTTTCGCCCAGCAGGTGTTGAACGGCATTAACCACATTACTTCTTGGGATCAGAGAAGCTGTAAAGGGGTTTACGACCTCACCTACCTCATTCCATTCGAGGACTGTCTGGAGCAAGTGCATCAGTTTTCTACCCCGGTCCCTAAGACTCGGGGGAAGGGTCTCGATCACCCTCTCCGTCGACAACCCCGTCGCGGACGCCGTCGACCGTGACGAGGTTGGGTGTGCGCTCGAGGGCGCCGTCGACGGCGCGTTCGCGGGTGTGTTCGTTGCGCGGTCTGAGGTCGCTATGATGCCTTTACTGTCAGGCAGTTGTCTGCACATCTCCTCTGGGACCTGAACGAAGCCGTCCAAGTCCTTCAGCGCCATCACGTTATATGGAGGCTCGCCGTGAATATTGGACAACTTTACTACGGAGTGTTCTCACTGGTAAAGCTCAAGAATTCTTCTCTATATTATCTGTTGAACAGAGTTATGATTTCCAACGATTTTAAACGCTGCATTCTAAATGCATATGAATTGGTGCCTGAAGCATAGAGACTGAAATTTCGTGAATACAAAACATTTGACAACCAAACGTATGTAGAATTTGCTCGAGAAAAAGAAGCTCTGTTTGACAGATGGTGTTCTTCTAAAGACATTAGAGAAGACTACTCAAAACTCAGGGAGCTGATGTTAATTGAAGAGTTTAAGAGTTGCATTCTTGTTGAATTAAAAACGTATCTTGATGAGCAAAAAGCTTCTGAATTACACAATGCTGCAGTTCTAGCTGACGAGTATTCTTTAACTCATGAAAATCTTTTTATACTTCTCTCTCACACACACGTCTTTTTAGCAAGCATATTTCTACCAACGATAGATATGGCTGAAGACAGGTTTTACAACCCTAAGCTTCCATTTGACTATATCAAGTGGCCCTGGCGGGACTCGAACTCACGACCCCAAGGTTGTGAGACCATAATGATACCATCATCCCAAGCAGCGAGCTGTTATAGGTTACTCGGCTGAACCGATGTCTCTGTAACCCCCAGCTTACATACTTGGTCTGTTATCATCTCAACCCAGAGGTCGTGGGTTCGAATCCCACTTGAGGACGACATTTTGGGAAGGGTCTTATTGGCATTTTTAGTGCTTTGAATGATTTATATATATGTGTGTTTCCCAGTGCTTGCGGTTATATTTTTATACTTCTCTCTCTCTCACACGTCTATTTAGCAAGCATATTTCTACCAACGATAGATATAGCTGAAGACAGGTTTTACAACCCTAAGCTTCCATTTGACTATATCAAGTGGCCCTGGCCTGAGTTCGAGTCCCGCCAGGAGGCTTCTAACGGGGCATGGGATATTTCACCCCTTTGCTATGCCTGGGGTGCAGCTGTTTAAGGATGTCCCTATCCAATTGAAGGACCTGGAGGCTGCCCAGTACAGGGACCGGGTGTGCCTTCAAGAATTGCTCCACATCTTTATTAATGAGGTGTTTGTTAAAGTCTTTTACCCGAAGAGGTATGGTGGCAGGGTATGCACCTGGGCCTTGATAGCCCTGATATTACGATGAATCATCGGATGAGCGGGTGCCATTTAAAATAGCGGCCTGGACCTGGGGCCATTAGTCATCAAAGCTAGCGAGGCAACCTGAATTGTAGCGTCACAGCAATCAGGACACCGTTAACACAATAATGAGACAGATCTGGAAGTCCAAATCCATCTAGAACTCGTAAAGGTATTTCAAGGTAGCACACCAATGTAGGGTCGAAACGTTGTGTGTTGCAAGTCAAAGGAAGAAGTGATGCCCATGCAGGGATTTCTTTGTTTTGAAATTCGAGTAATAACATCACTATGACACAAAATGCAATCATGAACTCGAGGTTGAATTTCGCAAAAGAATTGTCACTAAATCATGATAATTGGTAATTGTACAATATAGATACTACATCACTATGCAATGAAATAAGCTGAACAACAAAATTTAACTGATATTAAAACACACAATAGGTTAGCCTATAGAAGCTGCCATTCTGTCAGTGATCTTGGCTTCAAATCATTAAAACAAACATTGAAAGTAACTGCTGATTGAAACTATAGACAAAGTGGTATTACTTGCTATACTTTGTTAAATAGTTCGAAAGTAATGATTTCTCATTGAGTGGATGCCATCTTGGATCTGTAACCTCAGATCATTAACACAACATCAGAAATGAATTGCTGGTTTAACAAATTATAGAAAAAGTGGTATTATTTGCTGTTCTATGTCAAATGGTTTAAAAGTTATGATTTCTCACTGAGTGGCAGCCATCGTGGCAGCCATCTTGGATCTGTGACCTCAGATCATAAAAACAACATCAGAAATGAACTACTGGTGTACAAAACTATAGAAAAAGTGGTATTATTTGTGCTTCCGTGGCCGAATGGTTAGGGAGTTGGATTCGTGACCAGAAGGTCGTGGGTTCGATTCCCGGTCGGGTCTGGTGGTGGGTGTTGAACAAACCTACCCCTAGCAGGTTGCACACTGTTCCGTGGTACCTACACGTTAAATAGGTACAGGTTATTGGGTTGAAAGAGTGAGTGAGTGATTGTGTGAGTGATGAGCATTGTGCGCTGAATGTGCTGCCGATGCAAGCATACGAGAACTGATCAAATGCTGATCAATAAGTGTGCCAATGACCTGGTGTAAATTGTAAAGTCACGAGAGCCAGACTGGGATCAGGACTATAAACCACCACATTTACATTTACAATAGGATTGCCAAATGACACCGATGGGCTTACTTAACATTTACTAGTCTCGATTAACCAGACTGATGCTACTGCGTTCGATGGAAAGTAAGTGAGTATGAGAAGGGTCTGGGTTGGCCGAGACTAATCATTTACCGGTTATACGTTACGGGTAGTAGATGTCTTTGAGACTAAAAGGTGATACAAAAATCTTAGAACTGTGCGCTGAGTGTGTAATTTGGGTTAAAAAATCTCGGTGGCACATTAGCCTACATACCCTAAGTGCACGCTTGAAGTTATTTCATAAGAATCAGAAAATGCTTTATTCTTAAATGAAGCTCGTCTGAACTGACTCTCTAGCGGTATCATTATAGAGGCTGTAGCTTTATGCAGATTATGTTTCATCTCTTTATGAAGGTTTGAGGTCAATAAATCGTGTTATTGAAGAGATATGTGTAAATAAAGAGGTACTTTTAATTGATGTTCTACCGCATACCTCAAGGCCACATTTCACCAAACCAATAATGTGTGTAAACCTTTAACCCACACGACCTACAATGCAATCATACTCTGAGTATCAGGGCCAGTATCATCATCACGAAACGTCGTCATAGTAGCTCAGATAATGTGGCAAGTGAGTAAGAAAAATTAAAGTGGTTGTATGATTCTCCAGAAGCATACCAGAAACTGACATTAAAACTATTTTGGGCTACTCACGTGCCCTCTATCGCCATCGCATTGTACTAAAATGTACCGAATTTATCCAGTCTGCTGCGCGCCGCCGCCGCCGGGAGGCACCGCCCGACACGGGGTCGGGCTATTTATTAAAGTGGTTAACGTGTCCATATATAATATAGTTTCTCCCTTTAAATGGATGTGTTGCCACTTAATGTGTTCACGAAATCTGATGTACATTGTGTTTGTGTTTTTAGGTATATTTGAATTAGTTTTAACGTTGATTAGGTACAGACGTAATTCACATATACTCATCCGTTAGCATCCATTGCGAAAGCGACTACGTAACGACTACCGTAACTCTGCCAAAATGGCGTCGTCAACAGTGCCCGGTTCAGATTAGAATCGCAACTAATCTGCTTATTGTATGTTTGCTTTCATGATATTAGATGACACATGTGTAGATTTCATTATATCTACTCCAGAGAGCTTGTAGTTTAAGTGTGTAACAACATTATGATGATATATTTTGCTCGAAAACAGTCACGTAAGTGACTACCGTAACTCAGTTTCTGTGACTACCGTAACTCTAACAAACCAGGCTGGAGAGTTATGTTAGTCACGAAATAAATTAAAAATCCATTTTATGCAACCATGAAAGGAACCTTCAATGAATTTATTCAACACGCAGATGACACATGCATCATACTGTCTTCCTGCAAAAAATATAAAGCCATTTAATAATCGTACCTTATATAAAAGTGCAAATGGATCTCTATATACATTATTATATTGATTTGATTGATTGATTGATTTGTTATAGTGACATTGTATATACATTACATTTACAGAAGAATTTTTTAAATACAAATTATACCCAGCCCATCTAGAGGCCTATAAGTCACCTTAGATAAATTATATAAATTAAATTTATATACATTATGAATATAAAATATATGGCATATGTGCAAACAACATTTCAACTTCTTCTATATAAAACATTTTGGCGGACATCCCATGCAACAATAATACATTTTGATACTTCTTTCCAAACATTTTTCATAAGGAATACAAATTCACTTCCTACATCTAAATTTACAAAGTTATTGTCTAAAACGGCTGACTTATTAAATGATAAAAGTCTAGCATTTACATATAAAGGACAAGTACATAGGAAGTGCACTTCATCTTCAACCATATCAAGCTCACATAGCTCGCAAATTCGTTGCTCTACAGGTAAATTTCTAAATCTACCTGTCTCTATTCTAAGAGGTAATATACCATGTCTAAATTGGGTAAATAAGGATCTAGCTCTCTTAGACATTAAACATAACATATGGTTCAGTATTTTAATATTATCTCTCTCTCTCTCTCTCTCTCTCTCTCTCTCTCTCTCTCTCTTCTATGGCAAGCAAGCTCCTACCCACTATATTGACATAGCTGAAGATACATCTTCCATTTGACTATATCAAGTGGCCCAGACGGGACTTGAACTCACGACCCCAAGTTTGTGAGACCAGAATGATACCATCATCCCAAGCAGCGGACTGTTAAAAGGCTACACGGACGAACCGTTGTCTCTGTAGCCCCCAGCCTACATACTTGGTCAATTATCATCTCAACCCGGAGGTCGTGGGTTCGAATCCCACCTATGGACGGATTTTTTTTTTTTTTTTTTTTTGGGGGGGGGGTTCTAATTTCTTCGCAGAGAGAGAGAGAGAGAGAGAGAGAGAGAGAGAGAGAGAGAGAGAGAGAGAGAGAGAGAGAGAGAGAGAGACGGGGGGCAAAAGTAGTCCGGTTGGCAACTAACCATATAAGGAATCCGTATATGGACAGTCCTGATACAACATTTTTTTAAGGCAGTTCTGGAGGTCGATATCAACCGAAAATACATGCAAAAGACTGATAAAATACCAATTACAGCAAAATTTGACACATAGTCATTATCTAGCATATCTCTTTCTGTTCGATCTTTTCATACATTAATGTCATTAAGAAAGTTATCATCAAATATACAGTTTTGACCAACTTGTTGATATAGATTTTCAAAATCAGATTTCCATTTATCAGTAACTCTTTCCTCATCTGATACAATACCCTCATCAATTCTAACATTCATTGGCACTGACTTACTTTTTCTAGGACCTAGATTTTTTAAGACTATCCCAGAACAATTTTGGATCTTCAGTGCTAGCTTGCTCTATATCAAACACTTTATTTCTGTTATACTGTCTTGCGGTTTTGCTTAGACACTTATCAAATGCATGCTGTTTGACCTTAAATGACATTCTCATTATAAGTGACTACCGTAACTCAGACGGGAACTCAGAGTTACCGTGGTCGCTTTCGCACTGTGCATTGGGGATATTTTGCTGCTGCTGTTGTTGTCGGTTTCCAAAGAGGAAAGCACAGTTTCTGTATATCAAGGATATGCAGCTTTATTTTCATCCATACATTACCTGAAAATTTGAAAATTAACGGGCTGGATTTCTTTGTTTATATATGACATCTGTTACATGACTATATTGGTGATGAATTCATTTTAAAACATCGTCATAATATTTCCAGATGAATATTTCAGGGTGTTTTCCACGTCCATCATCAGAATGAATTTTATAGTTATACTGCCCATAGCTTAAAACATGTTAAAACCTATTACAATTATTCCGGTAAACATTTATAAATACTCAAACATCGTATATTATCAATAGTTGTTGTTGTTTGTTTGTTTGTTTGTTTGTTTGTTTTTAGAAAGTTAATAATTTAAAACATCGTATACATTATGGATATGTTTTATTGATATTCATACACGCTGCACACAACCCGGCTGGTGCTGTACATATAATAGTGTATATTCGTATTAAATGCAAATGAATGCATGCGAAATGCATAATGCATTGTTCATATCAGTGCATAATATTAGGTGTAACAAAATAAAATCATTTCTAAACCAGCTATGATAGACATATTATATGCCAGAAAAAGTCTGATGAAAAAAAAGTCTGATAGACCCCAATTTGCTCAATACGGAGGTGGTCTTTACCTACATGCAGTAAATGTATTGACATTTTGTAACTGGTATGCTAAAATCAATAGATAGCGACATACAGTAGCATTTTGCAGTGTGTTACGAAATGAACGTTATATACTACTTATACCAGTTCAATAATATCTTGGCTTAAAATATCAGTGGTAGTGCGCAGTTGAAGTAGTTAGATCTAATAAAGTTCAATTACTGCAGATCGAAAGCGGATTTCTGTATATGGATGTATGGGATTAACTACAGCGCCGACATACTGCACAGCCACAGTCGTTGTTTGACTCATCAACATGGTTTTAGTTAGTGTCAGCGAAGAATATAGTCTGAAAATTGCGGACAAAAATTGTCTGCTTACTAGATCTACATCAATGAAAATCATGACGGCCCAGGACGAAATGCTCCAGTGCTTTAATTGGAAAAATGGATGCAATTTTGTCCAACTTTGTGAAGTATTCTCAATGAAGTAGTACAACTTTGTAGCAGTCGATTTTTTTATATATAAACAAAAAAGACTGTACTGCTGTTTGTTGCGTAAGTGGATACAATGATTGTTTTATTCGTAATACTGTTGCCATATGATATTTGGAATTTATAAGCATCAATAAATATCATCTTTACGGTCTATGGCTTTAACATTTTAAGATGGACTTGTGAATAACCAAAACAGAGCAATATTTAAATGTACTTGTGACATGATGAAGGATTAATAGTCAGTGGTAAAGTATTTTGCAAGTAGATTGTTTGTATATAATTACTATGTATATAACTAGTCTAGTAAAGCTATTTTTCTGTGTCAAAAGTATTAGTGGGCTACCTACCAGTGATCAAGTGGCTGCTTTATAACAGTATTAATTTTATGACTAATCAAGCAATTTGATTAGTCACCAATACCTGATAATAATAAAATTAAGTCTTTAACAATGACAAACACCCTATGAATATTCATGAATCATGCAATGTTGACATGCAAAATGAAAACATGGGGTAGTGCATAGATAAGATCTCTTCATTGTTGCAGTATTATTGAGAATTTCATATCAACATTGATTATATCAACAGATCGATATTTTGAAAATCCATTTACCAATATTTTTTCCCTAAATCACCAGTCACCAATTCATTTCATTGACATTGTCTTTCACCAATAATGAGGAATTGTAATTGTATAGGTTGCATCACATTTCACAACCCTAAATACAGGCAGTTCACAATTAACCCTCAAGATTTAGACGGTCTTAAATACAGACATTTCACAATTCACATTCAAGATTTCGGACATATCGCCAATCACATTTTTGCTTTATGACCCCCTCCCTCATATTTGGGTGTTATTCTCCATAGGCAGATCCAGGGGGGCGCAAAGGGCACGCCCCCCCCCACCTTTTCCCACCAAAATACTTCATTTTCATATGGTTTTTCATGAAATCCCGTAAGTGCGCCCCCTCTTTTCCTTAAGCCCCCCCCCTTTTCCGAAAACCTGGATCTGCCTATATTCTCGATAAGAACAGAGATTGTTTAACAAACTGTCATTCAACAGTCACATTGATGAAATTACAAAAAAAGGCCACCAACCTTCTCAACTTGTGTAGAAGAAATCTGCGTGTCCCCAAGAATCAAAGGAAATAGCAATAGTTTAGTGTGACCACATTTTCTACGGTCCAGACGAATACTCCGCTCTAATGACAACACTGGCCTTCACAGACCTTGCTCTATTTAAAAAAAAATCAAAACCAACGTCCTCGACATAACCTAAATTAAACATACAAATCACTTTTTTCACAAGAAGAATAAGACCCTCCTACTACTACAAATAGTGACAATAGACAACATGCATACTTTCACAGAAAATATTAGGCCATGGATCAGCCCATTAAAATGGGCCAAAGTAAATGAGACTTAGTCGCTTGTGTAAAACAACATGGCACAAACACAGCTGTAGGACACGCCTATATATTAATAGGTCATTAGGACATTAGAATGATGAATTAAGACTTTTTTATACTCAGTATTCTAATATGTTGTAATATAACCAAAGTATGTCACAATCAATAACCTTTACCTTTACCCGGGGGGGGGGGGGGGGGGGGGTTGCACAAAAGAGACCATTACCACCATAAAGAAGTATGGTGTATCCTAGGGTATGACGGGATCCTCACAAATGTAAGGGACCCTGTAACTGGCAGTCCATACATAACTAGGGAAATACTACTACATATTACTCCCCGGTAAGACAATCAATTAGACAGTGTTAAATGCTCCTTGGCTAGCCCATTATGTGTCTAAATCGACAAGTAAAGACTCCCACATAGTACATTCTACAACAGACTAAACCTATGTTGTTCATTTCCGGTAAGGAATATACCACATTTTGTTTTCATGTTAATGATTTAACAAATTTAACAGTTTTCCAATGTTTTGTTTTGTTTTTTTGCAAATTAAATGTCATTATAAAGATACAAGTGTTATCATTGGGTATGCGACGTCGAATCGGGTTTGGTGACTCTGGTACCCGGGTTCAAAATTTTGCACTTGTGAGGACCTTCGTGGATTCACTGATCATAACTGATATGTTTTCCTACAACTCTATGGCCCAGTGCTTGAACATAGATATTTTTGTGAAGATGTATGATTCTAATTGTCATTGTAGATGAATGTATATTTGTATCCATGATATTGATGTATAGGTATTTTTATAAAACAGAAAAAATAACCTATATTCGTATATCGTATATTTATTTGCAGATATGCTGTTAAAACGCACTGTCTCATAATGAAACAAAATTTGGGAGAAAAACCGCATGAATGTCATCTCTGCAATGCCTCGTTTGTCAAGAAAAAAGCTCTATCAATGCACTTTAGCAGAGAGCACAAAGACACAAAGGCTTACAAATGTGATGTTTGTGCCAAAAGCTTCAGAAAAGCAGGTCATTTAAAGAGGCACCTGATCATCCATACTGGTGAGAAACCATATAAGTGCCACATCTGTGCTACATCATTCGTGCAGTCTAATCATTTGACAGTTCATATGCGATCTCATACATTGGAAAAGCCCTTTTCTTGTAATATCTGTGGGAAATCGTTCACTAGAACTGATAATCTCAAATTGCACAAGAGAACCCACACAGGAGAAAAACCACACAAGTGTCATATTTGTGACAAAGCATTTGCACAACTTGGTAACCTCAAAAAACACATGCAGTTTCATTCTGAAGAAAGACCTTATCAATGTAATATTTGTGATAAAAAATTTAAACTGAGTCAGGATCTGAAAATACATGTAAAAAATCACAAAACAAAGGACAAGCTCTACAGAAAAATTACTTTAACAAAGTCCACAGGGGAATGGAAATTAAAGGAGCAAGATGCAAGTAACGATTATGTAAAAACCTGTACATTGTGTCAAAATATGATTTCTCAAACAGGTGATATTTTAAGTAATCTCGATGATCATTGCCATGAATGTCGTGACATTTCGAGTGAAAGTACCACAGATGAGTTACAAAATCTGGCACAAAATTTAGAGGAGCTGGAAAGCAACTCTCAAATTAAAAGTGAAGTTGTGTGTACGAATCACAAACCTTTTAAATGTACAGAATGTGGAAGGTGTTTTAGTGATGCTAGATACATAAAGCTTCACTCTAGAACACACTCAGGTAGAAAACCATATCTATGTCTAACTTGCATGACTTCTTATGATACCATAAAGCTTTTGGAAGTTCATATTAAGAATGATCATCCGAAAGATAAGACTGCTCTGCTGCTAGATTCACAAAACAATAACATTGTTAATGAGGCGGCCATTAGCGGTAAATTAATGTCCACAAGCTGTGATAATGATTTGTTTGATTCAAACAGTCCGTTTGGAAACCTCAATAATGTAGATGACGACCTGAGCTCGAATATGTTACCGGAGGACACGGGTTCTGAGCCATGGAATGCGGACGAGTTGAAAGATGTGGATCTCATGGACAAAAAAGATGTGTTTGCAAAGGATACAAAAGATCTGGTGCATTTGCTTGGTCACCGAGATGACATGTTCTGGAATTACTATGATATGTGATCATGAATGGTTGAATCTACAGTAGAGCCTCGCTATCTCAATATAGCATATTTTGAATTTTCTATTATCTTGAGGTTAGTTTAATTTTCCTTCAATCGCACTATGAACACACATCAGTTTGTTATCTCGAATATTGGTATTTTAATGTTATAGATTTACACGTAAATATTATGTTGTGAATGTTTGCTATGCTATTCTGGGCTGGAAGGAGAATGAAAAGGGAAAATACTATGTGTACATGGGTTCATAAGGTTCTATTTGCTTTTGCGCGATGATTATTTCATGAAATGGGATATGAAAATGCAATACAGTAGACTAATAACATTCAATATGCAAGAGTTGGGTTAGTGCCTTAAGAGAAAACAGTGGAAAGATGTATATACGTGACTAAAGATTATTGTGTATTAGATATGATGCTATTGAATATGAATTTTGAAAATACATATCTACAGTCCATTTTTGTCGTGCAAAATGTCCAATGGAACAGAAATCAATTTTTTGATCTGTCAGAAGCACTCGTCTGTTTTTGATAATGAGTTTTGCCAATCATTGGAAATATACACAGGAATGGAATGTTTCATATAATCATAAAATGCAGTCAATCTATCATCATAACTTCGAATGACTTCCATTTCACTGTCAATCAATTTTTTTGATATAATGAAATGTGATGAATTTTATTTTTAGAATTATCAATTGCTTTGCTTCGAAAATTTGTCGCAATCACTTGAGTGCAATCATATTAAATGTTAGTTTGTCTCTTTCATTTTCTTGCTGTTAACTATTCTAAATGATAATAACTTTTCTTTATATATCTTTATTACATGTTTCGAGTCAACAGACTCCTTCTCAAATACAAATGTTGATGCTATACACTACAGTGAACAGGTAGTGTGTAACATCAACATTTGTATTTGAGAAGGAGTCTGTTGACTCGAAACATGTAATAAAGATATATAAAGAAAAGTTTTTATCATTTAGAATAGTTAACAGCAAGAAAATGAAAGAGGCAAACTAACATGAATCCAAAATGCTGTCTACCAAGTTACTAGAATACTTTATAATCATATTAAAGTTTTTTCTACTTTGTATTTACCAAGGCCCTACTGTTTTCAGTTTATAAAAGATGACAAAAAACAATGGTCACATCTATTTAGATATTTCTTAAACAAAATGATAATGAAAGAAGTTTAATTGTGTATGAATCGGTCACCTACGGTTATTTACATGTTCTAAAAATGAGATCTGCATACCCAAGGGCTATTTCAAACTTTAACACCTTTGCTACATGGTCTATTTATAAATACCATTTTACATGTGACTTTATAGACAGACGTTACTTGGCAAAGGTGATTTTAAGATAAAGATTGATTAGAGGCTACTAGTGGGTTCTGGTATTGACATAATCAAAAGATTTCCTTTCACAGAATCATGTTTTTACCAAGGTAAAAAACATGGTTCTGTGGAACGAAATTATTTGATTAAAAGATTGAATGGTTGACATCAGTGGTATATGCATGTACATTACCGTATTTCCGCCTTTTGAAGCCTAGGAGTTTATTATTTTCAAAACATGTCTAGCATAGGCGTTTAAATGAGGGAGGCGTCCATTTGAAGGAGGCGTTAATTAACGCAAAATTATTTGATCACCTTAAGTTAAGCCACAATAACTTACTCAAGTAACTTCAAATAAACGCCAACACTTGCTTCCAAGTGTATAACTACAGGGATTAGTGTGTGATCCCACGCTAAACGTAATAAACATTATTTCTTTTGGTAATTATACAGATATTCATGAATGGTGTAGATAGCCATATCCACAATCGTCTCAGCTTTAAAATGATATGTTAACTGTCAAAATCTGACTGATAATTACAAAGTTACAAGCAAACAACCACATCGTAGGTAATAAACATATTTATGAACTTGGCCCAGACGGCATTCTCTTTGATAAGCGCCGGCCTTAAAAAGGCATTAATACGAGGGAGGCGTTTATACGAGGGAGAAGTTTATTGATTTAAAATTGTGTCTAACCCGTCGTCTATTGAGGGGAGGCTACAATTTGGGCAGAGGCTAAAAAACGTGGAAATACGGTATGTTGAAATAGCCATGCTATTAGATATGTTTACAATTTTTACCAAACATAATGTGGATCTCTATCACATCTTGTGCTATTTTGCTACATGACAGTGTCGAATACTGATATCTTCATGTTCACAAATGTTAGAGTTTAGAACATTTCAATGTTGAAATGCATTGCTATCAGGTGTCATGTAATAATTGCATAATTATGTGGGCATATTTAGAATACTCTTTGAAATATCTTGTAATACCATTACTTCTTTCTAAGATAAGGTTCCTGGAGGTTTTGCATTTCTATATAGAAATTGCAACGCTAAGATAATTGAAATATAAAGTTTTGGCGTACAATATGGAAATGTTGGTATTTGTTATGTTCAGTTAGTATTTTTAATGGGATTGTTTGACATAACTAAATATTGATGTTCTGTATGTTTAATTAATTACATGT
>CM032669.1:3856240-3879262 GCA_019095985.1 Streblospio benedicti | reverse complement strand
GAAGGTACATTTGCGCTTCTGGATGGTTTGCAGCAGGGTTCTCTTTTCTTGTACTCTACTCAGCACCTCTTCATTAGTACTGTGATCTTGATACGAAATGCGGAGCATTTTGCGAAATAACCATATTTCAAAAGCATTGATTCGCTTTTCTACTTCTTTGTTTATGGTCCAGGTCTCTGCTGCATAGAGTAGTGTGGACAACACATAGCATTACACTAGCCTCTTTTTTGTTTTTACCCTCAGCTTTCTACTTGCCAGAACATCTTTCATATTTATGAAGCTGGACCTTGCTATCTCTATACGCCTTTTCACTTCTACTTCACATCTTCCATCTTCAGTAATTTGTTGGCCTAGATATTTGAATTTTGCTACTTGCTACAGCTCTTCACCATTCACAGTGATCTTGACACACTTCTTTTCTGTCCCTCTTTTTACCAGCATTACTTTTGTCTTTTTCACATTCTTCCTCAGACCGTACTCAGCACTTGTCTCGACCGCTGCATCTACTATCTTCTGTAGATCATCCTCTGTTTCAGCCATCAGTGCCTTGTTATCTGCGAATCTCAAATTGATTATGTTTTTCCCACCAATGTTTATTCCTTTCAGGTACTCCACCCTTTTGAAAATCATCTCTGCATACAGATTGAATAATTTTGGCGACAGTATGCATCCCTGTCTCACGCCTCTTTTGATTTCAAATTCCTCTAAGTTCCCGTCTTCCAGTCTTACTGATGCAATTCGGTTCCAGTACAGGTTTTGGATCAATCTGATATCTTTACCATCCATATCTAGTGTTTTTACGATGTTGACACACCACTAAGTGCTAAATTTACCATCCGGTTCACAATTTTCAGATTGGCTTCTTCATGAGCGTTATGCAAGTCAATTCTTGGATTACCATGGCCATTTATGTCTGTACTGGAACTGGGTGCCCTGATGTGATGACAATCTCACAATTAGGATTTTGTACCAGATGATCAACAATGTACTTTGTGAGCAAATCAAAAAGTTTTGTATTTTGTGTGACATGTAGAACAACTTTCTGAGATGGCAAATGTGTATTGATTAAATGTGAGATGTTTGTGGCTACCATTTTGACCAGCACGGTTTTATCATGTAGCTAACCATAGTACTTTCTGCAGGGTATCGGTCAAAAATTAGACAAACACTGCTCATCTGGAGATAGACATCAAGGCATTCCTTAAAGTTATTTAAATAATAATTGGCAGTGCCACATGAAGGCCACTGAACACCTATCAATAATGATAACATCTAGAAAATTGGTTCAACGCTTAGATGGATCAACTTGCAGTTTCTGTTTCAATATGGCTTTTGACTGTGATCTCATATCTCCGTGATTATCTAAGAATGCTCGAGGAATTGCAGATAGTTCACGAGTGAGAACATCTTTGATGTCTAAGTCTCTTGACTGCTGAAGATCTTTGACTCTTGTGTATTTAAATTCAATATCATGTGAAGGTATACCATCTACTTTGATGGCTTTCCTGTTAGAAGACATTGTAGTTACAGACTTTTAAAGTTCTGTGAAAACTATCTGGCCATTCAGCTTCATATGGTTTCATCAGCTGCTCTCCGATCATTAGAGCATTATCAACATTCATATTACTGGAAAAAAGAAATTCATTAACCACATTAACCTTGACCAACAATAAAGTCTGCGACTGTCAGTTTCTGTGCATTAGAAGTCCGTCGCCTAATACTCTGTGGTGTCTGTGGTGGGCTTGTTGTTGGGTTCTTCTCAGTTCGTTGTCCTGTGAGAGATCTTGCTGGTATTTCACATCATGTAGGTTGCTATTGGTGATCACGCGCTGAGGCCATTGTCTAGGGGGGGAGCAGGCAGTATGGGTTCTTGGCACTCCTCATTGTTATCAGGCAAGCTAATCACTTCCACATCACTAATTGCGTCATTATGGTGGCTGTCAGACACAATTTCTCTATAAGCCAGTTTGTCCACAAGCACTTTTGTAGATTCCTGGGTATATGAGGAGACAGTCTCTAGTTGACCTACGTTGTCTCCATCTCTGAGTCTGAGTGGCCGATTGGTCTTCACTAGATCTTCCATTTGAGTGGAATGTACAAATTTCACTGATCGTGAATCAAAGTTACTGTCATCTTGGGATTTCAGTTGCTTATTCATTTTATCTGTGAGATCTCGCTGTATATCAGATATCAGCTCAATGGTAGATACAACTAGGGGCTGCCCATTATTTATTGCCGGGGGGGGAGTGTGAGGATTTGGTCTCATGTTCATGTACAAAATTCATGACCCCCCCACACACACACACCTTATTTTTATTTACAAAAAAGCCAACCCCCCCCATTTTTTCAGTTTTCCGTATAGTCCCACTTATTATGTAATTTCCTTCATAGATAATGAATACATATATGATATTTTAACGGATAATTGAAGTACTGTTCATGTTCTATCTTTTATCGATAATTCAGTACTAAATTCGTCCAACAAATATCATAAGAATAAGAATAAGAATGAGTTTATTTTCACCTTAGATTTACATTAAATCTATCAGTACTACCAAAAATAAACCAACACAACAAGAATTAAACATATATACAAAATTACAAAACACACTAAACTGATTATGGGATTATGATACACTTATGCATGGTACTATATTATATACTAATATAGTATAGTACAGCTTAGTTTATATAAAAATATAGTATATCAACTATTCCAAATGTCATCATATTAGATACTGAACTCCAAAGTGATATGAATGTCAATTTTCTTTTTCATATAAAATAACATGTTTACAAAGTTGACTAACCAGTTTACTTATTTGACCTTCAGCTGACATGATAAAAGTAATAAATATAAATTTTTCATAATCATCCAAATCTTTAAAATTAGGACATATACATCCAACTGAATTAAAAATTACTTTTCTTTGTTCACAATATTTAGGACAAACTATTAAAGCATGAACTCATCCTCAATGTGTGCCTTTTTATTTATGAGACAGTGAGAGCAAATTCTCTCATTCCGGTCAAGAGGTGGCCTAATATATCGTCCTCTTTCAATAAATAACTTATGTGCACTGATTCTTAATTTAGTAACAGCAAATGATCATCTCTATTTTTAACATCATCTAAATAATTTTCATAACAAAAGTTTTGCTTAATTTTACGATACGTACATAGTTTGCCATGTAATGGGTTTATATTTTTACCATGGACCTCTTTCTTCCACATATTAACATACAAATATTTCAAACGCTTTGCTACTACCGGAATATCTTTTACTTGTAGATTATGTAATTGTAAACCCGGAGAAGCTTTAAGTGCACACTGCATCAACTTTAACCATTTACATTGTCTGGATTCAGTTTCTACCATAGCACACTGTAATAAAGGATTTTTGACTTATTTTCTTTCACATTTATATAGAATTTTAATGAATGTAGCATAATAGCAATCATGATAGGAAATCTACCCAATATTCACCACTCACCGCCACATTGAAGCTTTTGTTATTAACACCAAGTGCAATGTTACAATACTTAACTTGAACCTTTTCTATAGGAGCTTTCTTCAATTGCATGAATAGGCTCTCTAAATCACATTCTCGATTTCTGAAATTTAATGCAGATTCTATCCATGCTTCACATCCATATATACGAACCGGTTTAATAAGTTTATCAAATATCGCCATACTTAACCTAGGCCTTACACTATAGCCTGACAGAATTGACTGAGTTTTAAATATGGCTTTTAAAGCCCGGTGACGCATATCTAGTTGTGCGTTAAACATCTTACTATCTGAACTTAACATCACACCTAAATATGAGTATTTATCTACAATTTCTAAGAGATTGTCATAGATTTTAAAGCATTCATTATTAATTGAATTAGATGAATTTACAACCATTATCTTAGTTTTTTAACATTGACTTTCAAATGCCATTTAGTACAATAATTTTCGAGTTCAGACAATCTCTTTTGCAAACCTGGGGCTGTATGTGACAAAATGACAAGGTCATCTGCATACATCAAGCACCCAATGGGTTGGTTATGTAGGGCTGGAGTATCCTGATCATTTAAGATACAATCAGGAATATCATTGACAAATATATTGAATAGATTTGGACTCATAACATCTCCCTGTCGAACACCTTTATATCCATTAAAATAACCAGATAAAATACCATCATATTTAAAAGAAAATGTTTTGATGATCGTTTCCACCTGTACACGTTCAACATACGAAATATTGCTCACGTTATGGGCAGTTCACGAGATGCATTTTTATTGTCTAAAGTCACTGTCACATAGGAAAAACGGATGAAACACGTATGTAGGACGTACAAATGTTTTGGTGTTTTCTTGATACGCGGGGCTCCGTGAAAAAAAATGACAAAAACCTTAAGCAGATTTAACACGAATGACACTTACAAAACACAGATGATACACGGATAATCCACGTACACTCCACATACACTCACGCAAACATGATATTTTGGTTGCAAAGTACTGGGGAAAAAACAGCACAGATGAACATCGGATAAATAGCGTGTTGCACGGACGTTTTACGGACATTGTACGTTTGTATCACGGTAATATCGCGTACAGTCCAAGTACGATCTGAAAATCTATCCGCGCAAATACTTTTGAACATTCCAAAATGATTAGCGCGGACATCTCGACCCGTAAAAGCTCCTCATGCACGTAATTCGCCGTATAAAAACGGACCAGGCACTGAAGGTCGGCATATCTCCATGGATGAACCACGGATGAACCCCGTACTACAAAAATCTATCCGTGGTACATACGTGTTTCATCCGTTTTTTTTTTATGTGACAGTGACTTAACGTGTGTGTTCCCGTGGAGATATACGTAATCATTAACCCTACGATGGATGTGCCCATAACGTAAGCACTGCTCATAACGTGAGGACTTCCTCTACGTGTTTTACCCATAAAATGAAGATAAAAGAAAAAATGGAAAAAAATCTTTAATATTACCCTGGCACAAAATAGATACCCCCACCCCCACCCCCACCCCCCTCTTGTCCTTTGTACGAAATTGATGAACACCCCACCCCACCACCTAAAATATCTGTACCAAAACAGATTTCCTCAGACTCCCCCCTGACTTAAATAATGAGCACCTCCCTATTAACTTAAAAATGATTAAAAACTGTTGTACTGTTGTATCTGAACAGTTTAACGAAATATACTACTCGAACTAAAACTCACAAATTCACGTGAATGTTATTTTCGCTCACATCTCGAGAATTAATGGGCCAACAACATTTCTGAAAACATCATCGTAAAGAGCTCTTTAAGTCTTTCAAATTATGTTTCATATGACCCATCCGACCCATAACTCCCCAAAATAAGAAATGGTGTCCCAAAGAATCTTATAATTACGCGAGAGGGGGCATGGCACAGAATGCAGGATGCCAGTTACGATTCGACCGTAAAAACGAGCGTGTTCGACCGTACCACAATTCGACCACTATTGTCCATTGTTTAATTCGACTGTATTACGGTCGAATAGGCCATATTTGCTTAGCTAGTGATTTGACCGTGATATAATGGTGTCCTATAATGCTCATTCATGGTCAGATCGAGCTGATGATGTAATGTGTCCTGCTTCATTACGTTCACTTTAGGAGTAGACTAGATTCCTTCCTGTATTTCTGATGGTAAACAAGCGTCTCTTCAAGGGACTAGATATTTCATTGTAAGACAACTTTGAATGACTAATTCAGGCTTTTAATTTTGCTTGAACTGTTATCAAACTCTACCTTGTTTAATGGGAAATTTTATAGGATACTTTGGTAAATTTCATTGTAGTTCTCTATTAGTTTGTAGACATCATCATCATCATCATCATCATCATCATCATCATCATCATCATCATCATCATCATCATCATCATCATCATCATCATCATCATCATCATCATCATCATCATCACCATCATCACCATCATCACCATCATCACCATCATCACCATCATCACCATCATCACCATCATCACCACCATCACCACCATCACCACCATCACCACCATCATCATCATCATCATCATCATCATCATCATCATCATCATCATCATCATCATCATCATCATCATCATCATCATCATCATCATCATCATCATCATCATCATCATCATCATCATCATCATCATCATCATCATCATCACCATCATCACCATCATCACCATCATCATCATCATCATCATCATCATCATCATCATCATCATCATCATCATCATCATCACCATCATCATCATCATCATCATCATCATCATCATCATCATCATCATCATCATCATCATCATCATCATCATCATCATCATCATCATCATCATCATCATCATCATCATCATCATCATCATCATCATCATCATCATCATCATCATCATCATCATCATCATCATCATCATCATCATCATCATCATCATCATCATCATCATCATCATCATCATCATCATCATCATCATCATCATCATCATCATCATCATCATCATCATCATCATCATCATCATCATCATCATCATCATCATCATCATCATCATCATCATCATCATCATCATCATCATCATCATCATCATCATCATCATCATCATCATCATCATCATCATCATCATCATCATCATCGGTGTTTTGATTAACGTGCAGGTGCTGGGGTAACGTCCACATCAGTGGACCCCCTTCCAGGTAGCTGGCTAGCTGCACGCATGGCTGTTCGTACACCGGATCTCCATGTGTTTTTCTCATGAGGATCGGTTTTTGAGAGTCCCCAGTCCCTCATATCCCTCTCAATCACCTGCTTCCATGAAGTCTTGGGTCTACCGGTTCCACGTATACCAGCCACTTGCATGTCCCATGCTGTCCTGATTGCTCCGCTTGACCGTACCACGTGGCCATACCAACGAAGTCTTCTCTCCTTTAGAATGAGGTCAAGGTCCTCAAGGCCGAGAAGGTTCAAAAGCTCACTTGAACTGGTGGAGGCGACGTTCTCCGGCTTCACTTTGCAGATCTGTTTGATCATTGCCCTGTCATTGCGTTGCAAACGTTGAAAGTTTGGCTTGGTTAAGGGCCATGTTTCACTAGCATGGAGCATTGCACTCCGTACACAAGTACTGTACACATGTCCCCGCGTCTTGTGTGAGAGGTGGCGACATGAGAGAACAGGCAGTAGCTCCTTAAACGTCTTCCAGGCTGTCTTCACAGTAATCAGTAATAAAATGTCTAGACAAAAACTCCAAAAACGTAACAATGTTAATATATGATTGATCAATGAAAAATATGAGACAATTGTAAAATGTGCATGGGATATTAACAGAACTGAATGGCTATACATGCACAAATAAACATTTAATAATAAACATTTAACACGGCTTATATTGACACAATTGAATTTATTAATACACAAGATTAATATATAGACTACAAATGATTACAAACAAAATATTGGTTTAGCCCTTTTATAATTACATGTATATAAAAGGAGTATTTCACACATAAAGAACTGGAAATTTAACTAATATTACAACGTAAAACATATTGCTTAATCCTATTTATCCACATGCATGTGATGCAACTGAACAGGGTGGTGTACTTTTGCTGCCTCGGTTAAAAACTTAGGAATCGATATGTCCTCTCTTCTAAGGGAACAATCATAAATAACGATAGGGGGGTCGTCTATTTTGAGGGGCTTGAAGAAAAATATAACCACCCCCACCCCCTCAACATTTTAAAAAGTTGGGTGACCCCCGTACCCCCACCCCACCCCATCCCACCCCCACCCCCCTCAGCGAAAGCAAAAGTCCTCTACATAGTGATTAAAAAGTTCAGCGACCCCCAAAAGTGTTTGGACAACTCACACCCCTACCCCGGTATCATTATTTATGATCGTTCCCTAAGCTGATCCCACAGGGCAAAGATTTTCCCTTGTTGTGACCTGACACGTTTGACTGATGTCTTGTGAGCTTTTTGTCACTAATAACTGACATGTTTTGGACGCTGATTGCTTCTTTATGCAAAATGGCAACCAGTTCATACACATTAACGGTTAGCATGACCAGTCTCAGCACAGTCTCTGTTGAGGGCATTATGCCCGCTTTCACAGTTATTGTTAGCACGTATTGATTGTCCAAATACACTCCACTGCTTAGGGTGAAAAATGCCCCCGTGGCCGTTAACCCAGTTTTCTTCCTCGTACTGCACAAATGTGTGCAGAGCTGCTGGGTGTGTGGGCTTCATGCACCCTTTGAGGGAATCAAAAGTTGGTACAGTCACTTCACGTGGCAAACGACTCAAACATATAAACTGTTTTAGAAACATTGAGTTTTTTGTGCCGCCTGAAGGTCGGTGCCAGTCCCAGTTCATTATATTTTTTCATGGGCACTGGGTAAAATGGAAGGTGCATCCTCGCACTGTGACATTTGGGAATGCTGCTTCAAAAGTCTTCCATGTAGCTTTCTCGAAGTCTGAAACAACTGTTTGTATTCTAATATCAAATGGTAGTTGATCCTTCACTGCTTCTAAAACTTTGGTGTAGTCATGCTTAGTTCTGCGTGACATCAACACAAAAACAAGGGGGACTTGCTTCAGTGAATCATTCTGCTTTACAAAAGCACGTATACCCCACAGCTGTTGGAATGGACGGCTTACACTTTTAAAAGTTCCATCTACATACCAGGATTTCGATCTGGCTAGCACTTTCAATCTGAAGTCTGAATAAAACACTACATGGCGAGCGGGACCGACTCGAATATCAACCTCTGGTAAGGCCCCGGGGGTAAGGCTTCATCACCCCAATCAAAATCCAATGGTTTTGGCAGTGTTGGTCTCTTTGCTTGCCTCATGAGATTGGCAGATCTCACCATTGTCGAGAATTTCGGCAAATCATTGGCAGGGGCAGTTGGGGAAAGAAATTTAACAAGCGCTTCTTTGACTAACTGTGGACGAGAGGAGAATAGACCACTTCTTCCCGCTTTTTTAGATCTGCTCTTAGGGATCATTCACAAATGACGTCATGACGTCACCTCATTTTGGCCTTTCTTTACCCCCCTCCCCCGCTTGTTACCTTTCGTCATCTTTCCAGCACCCCCTCCTGGTAAGTGACGTCATCTTTGCCCCCCCCCCCCCCTGCGCGCAACATGGTTTCGCAATGACATTTAAAATTGATTTAACTGTGCCGTTATATAAATATATAAATAATATTTGAATATATTAAATATAAATTAAATGAATATAATATATATATATATATATATATATATATATATATATATATATATATATATATATATATATATATATATATATATATATATATATATATATATATATATATATATATACTAAATCAGCAAGAATACAAGTATACATATATATATATATATATATATATATATATATATATATATATATATATATATATATATATATATATATATCCATAATTTAGACATAATTTTACAATTGTATTCAGGATATAAAGCAAACATGGCAATGTGATTGCAGCTAGTAGATGTCACAGCTCACTTAACATGTCAGAAAGTACTTTCAAATACTGTTTATACTGTTAACTACTTTTTTTCTTTTTTTTCAAAAGGTGGCATCACCCAAGTGCTAGATCCACCCAACCCCCTGTAATCATTTTTTCATCTTTCGCTTTACCACCACCCCTCATTTGTGATCCCTTATCTTTGCTATTTGCAGTGCGCAGTCTTTTGGTCTGCATTTATGGTTTTGTGGTCCTTTTTCAAACCGAATGTCACGGAGGTTCACTGACGCAAGACATGTTACTTATTTGCTGCGCACAGCACATCTGAACCTCTAGTTGCCATTTTTACTTGAGGTTCCCGGTTTCCCATGGTTTACCATGGTTTTCACGTGGATGTTTTTTTTTGTTTTTTTTTTATTTTTTAATTCGCTTGCAATCACTTTCCTGGGGCGCTTTCACGCCTTTTGACCATGTCACTTAATTTGCACATCACTTTTTACAGGTCACATCTGTTCTTAGGAGTCAAGGAATTTTGCAGCCGGTCTCCCTGGAAAAAGGCCACAGAACGGGGATATTTATACTGCACAGTAAAAAAGAGAATAATAACTCTTTGCACACAGGTTTATAAGTAAATGAGAATATGACAAATCTAGACTGTATATTGTGGTATGAGATTATACATTCAATCTTTCGAATATACAATATTATATATATAGTCCCAAAACGTTGATAAACGGTTCCACGACACTACTAGCACGCACCTGTTTGTTGTCAAAAGTGAGCCGTGTACGTCCTGTTACATTGAATAAACGTACATAGTACATGAGCCAGATGGCCATCAGAGGGCATCAAGCTTTGAGGTTATTTTCTATTAGGGATGGTGCAATATTTACCAGGGAGGGGGACCGGTGCATTTGGTAGGGGGACCAGGTACTTTTTCAAGGTGCAAAGTAAGGGTACCTGATGATTTTTCGTTCTCGTTAGGCATGGGACGTGTACCTTTTTCTGCGACTGAAATCCCACTTCGACGTGAGCATATCGGTACAAATTATTCAAGCGAATAGGTCAATGTTGCTCACCTGGTCATAGTTGGATGTCATTGAACATAGAAAAAAATAGTGTTGCAACAATGTGCTAAGCTAAACAAACTTATATATAAATATGCGATTCCTTATCCGCACCACAACTATCTTTAATCAAGTAGAACATATTAAACCCAACATAACTATTTAATCTCGCAGGACAAGTAGTTTATATTCATAGGACTTTTTTTACGAATATAGGCCATGGAACATTAGGATTTTTTTCATCACATGGGCATGGGACAAGACCCTTTTTCAGACAAGTTTTTCGATATGCACCGGTCCGCCCTGCCTGATAAATATTGCACCGTCCCTTAGCTATAAATGTATATAACTCAAACCAGTATGATGGACATGTCAAGGCAGTTGCTTAAAGTTTTTGTATGTCGTAATATGAAGGGGTGTGAAATAATAAAGATATCAAGACCAGAACAATTCAGAAATATCAACTTTATTACATAAAAATAGCTTGTTCCTTCATGTGTATAATTGTTGTTCATCAAACTATCCTTTAAGTTAAATGTTTACCAAAACAGTTTTTCATCATTTGAACAATAATTCATCCAGTTATTCATCCTCACTACCTGAATCAGATATGTCAGATACGTCTTCATCATTCTCATTCTCATTGTCTTCCATATTCCGAATTGATTACAGTTTACATGCCTCTGAACACTTCAAGCCATTCATCATACACTAGCAGTATGGTATCTTGCATTGCCTAGCACATTTGCATGACATAAATGAAAGTTTAGCTAGCATTAGAAGCCATATAACCTGTCATCCAATTTATGGTCAGTTTTTCCTCATCATTGAGGTTCCAACCTCCAGAATCGACTCTGTGTGATAGGTGCATCACTCAACGCTCTTTTCCAAATGGCTGTTTGGTAATTGGCTCTTATGGCCTGCTGGTTTACGTTGTTTTTGCATGGTGATGATTGTGAGGAGTTAACATTACCATTTTTGCTTCAGTAAATCCGCTAAAGCATGTACTTGATCTAAGAATATATCTGTCTGGGCTGCATAGAGACAGCACGTAAGATGTTCTAATTCCATCATTAATTCATCAGTGTGTCTAACTGTCTCCTAGTTTGCCAAACGTTTCCTTGAATGACTCTTGTGACAGAACTTTCAAGGCTACCAATTCCTCCTTATTTTGAAACCAACTGACACTGTCGCATCCTGTGTAGCAATGAAGTTGAATGTTGAAGAGATTTCTCCAACATCACTATACTAACATCGATTGAAAGTTGAAGCACCGTGTTAATTATTTTTGCACATTTACTGCTACTTTGTTTTACAGCTGTATCTAGAAGTTGCGTTATCTAGAGGCTACGTTATAACGTGTGCCGTGACCACGTTCTCCATTATGCTTACAGGTACCCAATGCACGCGGCTCAAGCTGTTCCCGTCCAAAGACGAAATTATCACCGACCCCGAGATTGACCCGCACATCCTAGGTACGTCACACATCTCCAGCACAACATCATAGACATTATCACGTAACCGCTCTCGACTAGGGACATTGTAAGTACCAACCGTGACAACACGTAAAATGCGTTTTACAGTCAGTTAAAATATTATGTCTATATACAACCAAAAGTCAACATGTGTGTGATACACTGCTATGTACTACAAGACAGGATCCTTAACATCCTCAGCTGGAATCACGCAGCTTTTAGTTGTGTTAGGTGAATAGGTGCCACAGTGGTAGTGGTCCAGGGTTCGAGTCCAAACAGAGGGCATGTGATATAGCCCTATTAGTCAGGTAGCCAGACCACCTAACCCTTTTTGGTGAGTATAAGAATTTTTTTCACCTGATTTGATTAGAAGGATGCCTAATAATGAATTTCGAAATCTCATATTGTACATATCTTTCTTGATATTTGTGATAGAGTCATGATTTTGGTGTCTAGGAGTAGGTTGTAGAGGTCAACGAATTCAAATATATTCATAGGAATAAAATTGATCATCTCCATATATGCAAAATCCAAGATGGCCACCACACGAGTGTTTGAAATCTGAGATTATTTGTAACTTTTTAACTATCACTGATAGAAACATGATTTTGGTATCTAGCTGTAGGTTTGTATGGTCATAGAATCCAAATATCCTAATAGAAACAAAACTGACCAACTAGACATAGACAAAACCCAAGATGGCTGCCTCAGGTGTGGTACAAATTTGAGATTATCTTTAATGCGCTAACTATTAATGATAGAATTATGATTTGGTATCTCGATGTAGGTTTGTTGAGTCACAATCAAAATTACTCATCAAAATATAACTCAATAATTTGATGTAAGCAAATTCAAAATGGCCGCCACTACGAGGGTAGGATGATCGAGTTTAAATAACTTTTAACGATTTGACAGTGAATGATTTTGGTATCAAACGTGCAGGTTTATTGAGATATAAAGTTCAAATATTACCATACAAATACAAAACTTACTATCAAAATGAATTTGGCCACCAAATCATTATATATATGTCAAATGGATTACAGAATAATCTTTAAAATTGAGACATTGTGAAGGAGTTTACCAATATCTAACAGCAGGCATAAGAAGTGAAAGTGCAGACATGTAACTCTGGACCCCAACCGTTATCTCTGGGAAGACATTGTTGTGTTATGTTGTATTGTCTGTATGCCACTAAGATATGCCAAACAGCATAATGAGATGCCTCAAGAAGCTGTTGCATATCATTTTCTACAAAGGCCTTCCAAAAGCTGAAGATGGATACATGATATATTACCGGTATCACCTCATATTTACCACATGGATGACTATTACATACTTACACTAGTATAAGCTTATTATGATCAGCCTCTTCCAGCTACATGTACAGGTAAGAATTAAGTTCATTTCAAAAGACACTTGAAAAGCTTGAAAAGGAAAAATAGCTATTATATAACACAAATGACAACAATGGACTTCAAACCCATAACGGTACTGTACTGGAGCACAAGGATGACTTCAAACCCTGTGGCACATGGATCGTTGAATCTCAAAAGTACATCTGCATAGGATCCTGAACATAAACTGGAGCTCCCATATCACAAATGAGCAACTCTGTGGTGAATTCCCACCAGCACCAGTCACTGATGATATTGCTAATAGAATTCTCAAGTTAGCAAGATACTGTGTGGTTGAGCTTTCGGAAAGGTATGTGTTTGGAAACAAAACATGGAAACCGGAGACGTTGGAGGCCTCTGGGGAAGTGAGAGGCCTGGGGGGAATTTTCTGGGTTTCCTAAAACGTGATGCAGGAACTACTAGTGTTATCAAAATGGCCACATTATTGCAGGACAGGAAGATTTGAAGACTTCATGTTCTGTGCTTGAGGGTTTTAGCCTAAATACAATACACCACCTTAGATAGTTAATCTGAAACTTTGCTTAATCAGATGGCCAATTAATAAGTATATATGAATATCAGGACTGACTCGAAATATAGCATATCTTTGACCTGGGCTGATATTCAAAACCAATGACTGGAGCTAGCCTTACACAGTCTCTATAAGGAAAGATCAGTATATCAGGTGTCTGTAATAGATTTGATGACTGTCTCAATCACAATGATGCATTATTATAAACAATCATTTTTCAATCTGGACACCTTGACTTTTACTCATCAGTGAATAACAAATGGTAAATAAGATGTTTTATGTTATTTTAGATAGTGCAAAACCAAATTACATAAAACTAAACAAGCAAATCATGATTCTATCACTAACAGTGTGCATGCAAATTATAATCATTCAAACATTGCAGTGGCGGCCATCTT
Source organism: Streblospio benedicti (assembly GCA_019095985.1). NCBI lineage: Eukaryota > Metazoa > Annelida > Polychaeta > Spionida > Spionidae > Streblospio > Streblospio benedicti. Next base: position 3,864,884 of record CM032669.1, on the reverse strand, counting down.
GAATTTGGCTAATATATATAGCTAGATTAGCTAGATTATTTTAGCCTATAAATCTATATCAAGACACCAAACTCATGATTCTATCACATAGTAGTTGAAATGTTATAAACATTATCACATTTTGAGAAGTCCTGTGGTGGCCATCTTGGATTTCGTTTACATCCAAATGTTGAATCTTGTTTTCACGAATATATGTGGATTCCTTGACTTCATAAACTTACACCTGAACGCCAAAATCAAGATTTTATCATTAATAGTGATTAACTTATGGACAGTCATAAATTTTGAATACCCATGTGGCGGCCATCTTGGATTTTGCATATATAGAGATGGTCAATATTGTTCTGATGGCCATATTTGGATTCTATGACCAAGAAAACCTACCCCACGACACCAAAGTCATGACTCTATCACAAATATTAAGAAAGATATGTACAATATAAGATTTCGACACCCCCACCGGTGTCCATCTTGGATTTCTCAAAACGCTGGGGAATATCAAAATGTTATCAGGGCTAAAATTCATTCTGAAGTACCCCTTTACCAAAATCCGGTGAGAAAAACTCTTACATTCACAAAAGATGGTTCAGTGAAAATACCCTTCTTGGCTACCTGACTATATAGACTTGGAAAAGGAATCCTCTGATATCAATAATAAGAAGCGTTTGGTGAGTGCTTTAGCGGCCACATCTCGTGTACTCAAATTGGTCACAGTAACTTATGATGTACATGATCGTAAAAGGTACTGCTGACAATCTCATTATTAGTATTGTTACGCGGTTCGATTGATAGTGCATCTAGTATTGTTGAATACACTTTTCCCAGTGATATAACATGTTGTTAATCTCAGTTATATGTAAATTAAGGTAAAACGTACTTAGCCATGAAGCATGCATGTTAGTCACGTTTCATAATCATATGACTCAAGGTGAACATGCAGACAGTCATGTCAGCATGTCTGGTGTCTGCATATAACAGCTGCATACGAGTACATGTGTTACTATGTCTAAAGTAGATCTACACTACATCTACTAGTCACTGTGCAAGTATAGAGTGCACAGCAGTGTCATGTAATGATAGGCTGATGTAGCTATAGTATGTTACTGTATGTATGAATGTGACAGATGAATATATGAAGGATATGTACGAACAATAAACGTATTGGAAGTTCAGAGGATAGTCATTACTCCGCAGTCTACATACACGTCAGAGACACACACATACACGCCCCCACGGCCACGGGCGTGTAACATGATGGCAGCAGTGTAAGCGGTTACCCAGCGACAGTGTTACATGTTACGAGCTTGTAACATGGTGTTACCAGCGGTACGGCCGACGACCGAAGAGTAAGAGACTGAGTTTGTGAGAACTGGGAGTGTCAAGTGTGGAAGAGTGTTGGTTGCGAGACGTGCTGTCTTGTGTGTGAGAGTGACCAGGAGGTTGTCCAGCGTGCGATAAAGAAGCTGTGATGGGGGATCCAGAACCACAGAACGAACCGGGTGAGGCCGCAGGGGTGAACTTGGGATTACTGCCAGCAATTCATCTGCAGCTGACAAGCCAAGTCCAGTCAGCTCAGAAGGCACAAGTTACGGGAGGGATACCACTGCTGATGCTGAAATGGAGTGAGAAGAACCCGAAACGTAACTATGAGCAGTGGTGTGCAATGATGGACTCGTATTTCATGATCAACAAGATTCCTGACGATGAGGAGTGGCATCATGTAGTAGCAAGCGTGGGCATGCACGGCCTCGAGCTCATGGCGGCGTGGAACATGAGCGACCAGGAGAAGAAGCAAGTCGATGTGTTCAACAAGTTCCGGCAGCACATTAGTGGTATGGTGAACAAGTGGTGTGCCAGGCTCGAGCTCTCTTCTCTGGCCCAAGGCTCAAGTGAAAGTGTCAGCGAATTTGTGGTCAGAATACGCAACAAGTCTAAAGATTGCGGATATTCAACAGAAGATGAGGCGGACTCGAACATTACGTTCCAGCTTATCAAGGGAACCGTGTGGCCAGGATTGCAGAAGAAGTTGATTGCTAAGGGCAATGACTTAGTGCTAACGGATGCCATAACGGAAGCCGAGGCTTAAGAAGCCACCCAGCGGAATTGCGGTGCATTCAGTGGGAAATCAGTGGATTATGCGAGGAGCACAAGGTGGATAAGGTGTGCCAGAGGTGTCTGCGGCAGCTCGAACCACGGAACTGTCCTGCATTTGATTCAGACTGCCTAGCTTGCAGGTCTACGGGACACTGGAGAGGCAGCAAGTTGTGCTCCAAGGCGCAGACGGAACGCGGCCAGGGCAAGAGCAAAGCTTCGCGCAGGAGGACGCCAGCTAAGAGGAAACGGGGGCGCAGCGTGAAAGGTGTCTCAGCAGATGGCAGCGACGAGGATGACAATGAGTACAAACCAAGTGACGAGTGACTCCGGGGAGGAGCCAGGTCTGAGCATGGGACACGTTGGATACGTACTTGTGAGTAAAATTGTGTGTACGTCTAGTAGAGACAGTTTGTATAGTGTTAATAGCGATAGATACATGCAGATTATATGTAACCTAGACCTAGTAGTGCCTAGTAAGAAATCTATGTATAAGTTTGAAGTTAAATGTGACACTGGGGCAAATTGTAATATCATACCATTAAGGGTACTTAGAATGATATTCAAGGATTTGTCAGATAGGTCAATAGTAAAACTTCTAACACCTAGTAGTAGTGTTTTGGCCGCAGTGAATGGTACGGTGATGTATAGCAATATTTTCCTGTTCTGATAGTATTGGCTTAGGGATCATTACCATGGCTAAATCCGATCTCATATCAAACTATAGCAAACACGTAGCACAATTAGATGCTTTAGTCAGGTCGAAGTGTCAGTCTGAGATCGTGATGCCAGGTGCTGACGTTAATTTGTTGAATTTGGGTAGTGCCGGTAGTGCCAAGACCCACGAAATTGATGATACATGCAAAAATGATGATTCTAGTATCAATAGCCCCGATGTTGTGACTACTAACAACCCCCTAAGTGGTCCAACTGGTATTGCAAATTCACCATCAGTATGCATGCGCGATAATATCTTATGCATCGACGATAGTTCAAACTGTGCAAGCAGTATGCACAGTATTAACCACGATGTTGTATAGTAATTGCAGTGTATAAACTGACCTGTGTTGTACTTATGTAATGCACCAGTATATATGTAGAACAAGGGTAAATAAAGTTAGTCACCATACAAATGTTGACAATAGTACTGACAGTAGTATTAACCAAAGTGTTGTGACTTCGGTGCAATGCTGTGAGGTTGATAAAAAATCTACATACAGTAAAACCAAGAGTACTATAACCAACAAATGTACTAAACTAAAATGTGATAAAGCAAAGTTCAAGAAACCTCTTACGAGTGTTGAAACCTTGCAAAGTTTATGTAAGCAGTGTATCACTGGACTAGGCAACTTGCCAGGAAAGTACCATATTGAGGTTAAGCAAGGTGTACAGCCGGTAATAGCTGCACGAAGGCGATACCCTGTGCATTTGAAAACTGAAATTGTCAACAAGTTAAATGGAATGGTCGATCTAGGTGTCATAGCAAAGTGTGATGATGATGTTCCCTCTGAGTGGGTAAATAGTTTAGCCTTTTCCAGAAAGTCAAATGGTGATCTTCGGATCTGCCTTGACCCAAGGTACCTAAACAATGCCATTAAGCGTACTCACTACAGAGCACCAATTTGGATGAAATAGCATACAAGATGTGTAATGCAAAGTTATTCTCGAAATTTGATGCCAAACATGGCTACTGGGGAATTGTTCTGGATCGTGAAAGTCAAGACCTGTGTACGTTCCAAATCCCCGTAGGGAAATAAAAGTTTCTCCGTTTACCATTTGGTCTGTGTGTTAGTCAAGATATATTCTAAAAGCATACGAACGATATATTAAAGCGTGTTCCTTGCACTGAGTCAAGTGGTGTGGTATGGATAGCTGATGACTTTGTTGTGTATGGTTCAACACCTGAGGACTATGATATAGCATTGCATAAGCTCATGCAAAGCGCACAACATAATGGTTTGGTTTTTAGACCTGAAAAGTGTCTGATTAGGCAAGCAGAAGTCCAATTCTTTGGAATGATGTGGAATAGATCTGGAATGAAGCCGGATCCCAAGAAGTGCGATGACATAAAGTCGAGAACCCCCCCCCAAAAAAAAAAAATGCAACTGAATTGTTATCATTTCTAAGACTGGTGAACTATCTAGCACCATTCATACCAAATTTGAGTGGTAAAGCTAAACTGTTGAGGCAACTCAACAATACGTCAGCGGTGTTTGAGTGGACAGCTGAACATAACAAATGTTTCGAAGAGATAAAAAAGCATATTCACAAAGACTTAACGCTTCAGTACTTTGATCCACAAAAAGAAACTACGTTTGAGGTGGATGATAGTTTGTCCGGATTGGCATGCGCCCTGATCCAGGATGGAAGACCCATTGCTTTTGCAAGCAAGTCTTTAACCCCCACTGAAGCAAGATATGCTAATATTGAACGTGAACTTTTAGTCATTGTGTTTGCTCTTGAAAAGTTCCATACATATGTTTATGGCAAGCACGTTAATATACATAGTGACCATAAGCCTTTTGAAACAATAGTTACTAAGCAGTTGTCTGAGTGCCCACCAAGATTGCAGCGAATGCTACTTCATATCCAGCCATATGATGTGACAGTCACATACAAGCCTGGAGCGAAGATGATCTTTGCTGATTATCTATCAAGAGTTCAGCCAAGTTCCGGAAATACTATTGAACTGGAGCATACGATCCATGGTAAAATAGAAAACTCTGATACAATGATGAAGCTTAGGATGTATACCAACAAAGATGAAATCTTAAGAAGTCTAATACAAGTCATTATGTCAGGTTGGCCAGACAGATCCTCGAGTTTACCAACATGTTTAAAACCATATGGTCTATCAGAGATTGTCTGAACATAGAAGATGGCCTAGTTTTCTATGGAAATAGACTTGTAGTACCAACAGCTTTGAGACAACAATACTTGGAGAAGATACATTCAACTCATCAGGATGAGGTCAAGTGTGTCAACCGAGCCAAACAAAGCGTGTATTGGCCAGCCCTTAATAAGGATGTGATTAACACGGTGAAAGACTGTGAACTCTGCCAAAGATTTCAAAAATCGCAAAGTAGAGAACCAATGTTTGAAAGATCAGTCCCAACTCAACCCTGGGAAGAGGTTCATACTGATATCTTACCGTAAAAGGTCGAAAATATGTTAGTGTAGCTGACGAATTTTCAAAGTTTTTCCTGTGTAGACTCCTAAAAATAGAAAAGTCTTCAGAGGTAATGGAGTACTTAAAAGATATTTTCTCTATCTTTGGAAAGCCTTTAGTCTGTTACAGTGACAATGGACCACAGTACGATTCAAAAGAGTTCGAGGACTTCATGAATGATTGGGAAATCACACATAAAACTTCTAGTCCCACATACAGTCAAAGTAATAGTTATGCTGAACGCATGATTGGTTATGTCAAGCCCGTCCTTAGGAAAGCTATGTTAGACAAGAAGTGTCTACGACATGACTTAATCTAAGGACAACACCAATAGATCATAAAATGCCAGCTCCAGCAACTATATTCTATGGTAGAAGTATAAGGTCAAGCCTTCCTGTAAGATATAGCGAAAGGAAACTTCCTGGTAAGCTATATACTTATTTTGAAGAGAGGAGGGGAGGAGTTGTGGAAAATTACAATGAGAAGTATAAACAACTTACCAAGCTCATGTCTGAAATGCAAGTGATGTTCCAAGAATGTCCTGGATCTGAGTGGAAGCCAGCAACAATCTTAGGTTATAGTGGTGACCCGCGTAGTTACTTAAAACTCACTCATGTTCTCAGATTAGGCATAATCGTAAGTTCACGTCCCCACGGCCACGGGCGTGCAACAAGTATTAAACTAAAGTTGCTGACATATTCTGATCTTGTTTATTATTGAGCTAGCTGCTACCGTGAGATGCAGGACCGCATGGGGGAAGTTCCGTGAGCTCCTCCCGATACTCACAAACAAGCATCTCCCGCTGGTATCCAGAGGCAGAGTTTACTCCACTTGTGTACGTAGTGTGATGCTACATGGTTCCGAAACTTGGGCTGCCTCCTCCAAGACCCTGAACCGTTTGAGAAGAAATGATCGAGCCATGATCCAATGGATCTGTCGTGTAAGGCCCCAGGATGACGTGAGCTCTGACTGCCTTCTAGAAAAGCTTGGTATAAAGGACATCGAAGCTGTGCTCTGTGCGAACAGGATGAGATGGCTAGGCCATGTAGAGCAAAGCACTGGATGTATAGCCAGAGTGAGGGAGTATAAGATCATGAGACAGAAAGCTCCAGGCAGACCAAAGCTGACCTGGGATGAACTGGTGAAACGCGACCGAGTATCACTTCGCATGGAAGGAATGGAACCCGAGGACCGTCAAGCATGGAGGGGACGTCTACGGTCACAACTAGGCAGCCAGGCCTATCCAAATATACGAGGATGATGATGATGATTTATTTAGGATTCACCCTAGTCAGTCCTTCATACTTGGTTTAGTATCTAAGAGAATAAAGACCTGAATCAAGTTACCAGTCCCCAAGAGATACTGTCACATCCCTTAGCAGAGAACTGAGAGATATTTACTTTTTCTCGGTACTTATTCGCTTTTCCCAGTACTTAAATGTACAGGTTCTTTAATCCTCTAGTGACCATATTTAACACCAAAAACAGCCTATTTTAAAGAATGGGACAGGAGGTCAACTTTACGGAGTTCCGTGCCACATACTACATTACATCAAGGAATATGCCGCAGCGGCACACGTTTTTGTGCTATTTTCAGTAAAAGTTCCTAGAAATGGTGCCCATGCCACCTGGTAATTACCAATACCATATGGAAGAAACCAACACCGCAACTGTGCGATTTCACCCAGTGCGGTACGAAATTCCCAATTTGCGATGGTACCGCAATGGAACCGCGTCCAAAAATGTCGCGGTATGGTGCCGACTTCTCTTGAGAGGACTTACGGTGCCGCTGAGACCCCCGCCGCAACAGTGTGGGATTCTTACTTTCTACCCCCTGGTACCGCGAGGCGCCACTGTGGTGTGATTTCTTGGTGTAATGTAGGGGTAATAAACATGCCTCGTAATTTGTGGTCACATTGGAATGACCTCCAAACTAGAATCTTACATTTTTGTATGCCCCAGCTTTATCACATATGAACCAGTAAACATACACATAAACACTTAAATAGCAATATTAGTCAGCACCACTCTCTATGAGAGGCTAATAATTTGTTAAATAGTGAAAATATGTAGGACTTTGGAACTAAAAGTTGGCTCGATGCCAGAATACGCCTATTTTCATTGTTATGAATATAAATTTGCACGTGGTGAGTACCATTGCTTCCGAAGGAAGCAATGGTTCACTTTGAAGAAGCACGATTCATAAAAAAATATATAAAAATTAGATATTTATTATATTATACCATTTATCATCAAAATAATTCATCTAATACAATGATACAAAATATAATAATAAAAAAAAAAAAAAAAAAAAAAAAAAAAAAAAAAAACTTGACCTCTCGTAGAGAGTGAGTCAGCACTCATTTCTAAGAGAGTGTGCGATTCTGCCCAATAACCTTCTAGCGGAGCCTTAACAACTAGTCACAGCTGCACATATTCATTGCACTACTTATCACAATGTTAAGACAAATAAGTAGAAACATGTCAATCAAACGAATAACTCGCCTAGTAACTAGTGAAATACAGATGTTTCCATAAAATGTAATCAGAAGCCTTGACCCACAGCTGTCAATATTCAATATATCATATTCTATCACGTGTGTTTGAAGAGAACATCTGCTCCTTTTTGTGATTTTTTGGGGTGGTCAATGATTTGTAGGTCGTAGGAATTGAGGATAATATGGAATAGTGTAAATGCTTTCAGATGAGTATATTTTTGTGTGTTTATGTTGAATAGAGTTAATTTGACAGTGGTGGAAAAAATAACATATATGGTCATATAAGGTTGTGTGTTAATATTGTTAATAATAATAATAATAATGTGTTTAATATTGTGTTTATAGCCAGCAGTTAGCTTATAGTCAGCGATTGAGAAAGAAAAAGTACATGCACGTTTATATTGTGTTCATATTGTGTTTATAGTTAGTGTTTATAGTTAGAAGTTAGTTTATAGTCCGTGAATGAAAAAGAAAAGTACTGCTTGTACTTTTATTTTTCAATCTGTATTGTTGGCTTCCTTTTTATACATCATATGTGTGTATACGTGAATTGTAATCTTGATACAAAATGTCCAACCATTTATATATTTTTTACAGCAGTATAGTGGGTCCTGATTATACTCCCTAATAAATACGATGTGTGCTGTGCTGTTGTGGACGTGGTGTGTGATGTCAATGTCAGAGGTGCACAAAAGATCTCTGGCGTCTATATGCAGAAACGGGATGCTTTGAGTGAGATTAATGACAAAAGGCATAGATATATGTGGACAGCATCTTGAGCTGTTAGGGCCGAGTCATTATTTAAGATGTGGGGGGGTCGGAAGTTTTTTTAGACATCGGTGTTTCTAACATCTGACCCCCCCCCACGGGTTTTCAAATCAAACAT
>CM032669.1:3821564-3856140 GCA_019095985.1 Streblospio benedicti | reverse complement strand
GTCAATTAACACATGTTGCTTTGGGTAAGATTTATTTCAATAAATGATGTTTGCAGGTGAATACCATTACACAGAATGAATCAAAGATATAATATACAGACAGCACAATATTAATCTCGTCTGACACATTCAGACATATTAAATATACATGCAGATTACAGGTCACTACTATTCACTATATATTATTAAACCAATATGTAAACATTAATACATAAACATCACCGTAGCAATACATTTGCTTGTGTTGAGAGTTGAATAACTACTTACAAAATTACAAGATATTTATACGACCAAATGATTGATCACATACCAAAATAATAGATCAGGACATTCTACCAACATTTATTAAGAAATATAAACGCTTGCCAAAGCCCCTTTCAGTAAATTTACAAAATTGGAACATTTAACCCCACTACCCCACCACCACCCCACCACCACCACCTGTAAAATTTCAAGGATCAGAATATTTGACACCCCCATATTCTTCTATTTTAAACTTCTGACACCCACACCCACAACTTCCATTTTGAAACTTCTTACCCTCCCCCCCCCCCTTTCCCTAAAAAAAAAAAAAAAAAAAAACAACAACATTCAAAATCAAACTTCTCATCCCCCACAACATTCAAATTCAAATATCTGACCCCCCCCAGTCCACACCCCCCCCCCCCCCCCACCCCCACACACACACACCACGGCTTGAATAATGACTCAGCCCTGATCAGAAGTCCTTAAAATAAACCTTCATGACGTAAAAATACATTTTTCAAATGAATACATTCAAAACATTCTTACAGGCTTAGGTGTCAGGTTGACATTTGATGTGAAATATTCTTGCATCCGAGACAATCATGGGAAGCGGACACGTTTCAAAAATGGGGACAGATGTGTTTACGCTCACTATGAACATACAATAAACCATCCTTTGCCCCAATGTATACTGGTACTTGACACTGTTGTGAAGGTAAGGCATCAAAACCAAACTACGTCAACAGATATCTGTAGTAAATGAATTCTAGTGGGGCACTCTCCATGGAACTGCGCGAACGGCTACGCAGGCAGAGTGTGTAAGCACGTTGGACACTATGCAGGGCAAGTAGATTGTGCATATTATGTTTACAATAATGCATGTGTATACATTTGGTGGTAAAAGTAGAAACGATGATATAATCTCAAATTTTTACTAATGCCAATTCGAATATCAAAATAAAAGATTTCTGTCACGCAAACAAGCGTACCAATACCAGAAAGAATTTGATAGACAAGACATAGCAACTCTAATTTTAAAAACATCTGATCCATGCCAAGCTAAAAAATGTATGCCAAGTGCATAGCAACTGATGACCAGTGGGATACATACTGCGACAAAGTATTGTATAATGTGTGCTATGCTGCAGCTGGTCAGTGTCAAGAACAGAAATGACATCTTGAACACTGGAAATAAAACAATAATAGAGTCAATTGCTGGTGAATATAAACGGGCCTCAGATTTAAATTCGTATGCCACAGCGCACACTTTTATTGATAAATTACCTGGACAAAATTTATCTGGCCAGGTGGTGATGCAAGTACGCCAAGCACTCAGAAAAGCGCCCATCTAGCTTTGGAGGAGAATTTTAAAGTTGACAGTGAAATAGATGAAACTGAATTGAAAGTTAATACAAATGAAACTGATAATAGTGACTGGAGGAAACACTGTAAAAAACAATGCGCTCGTTAAAAAGAATAGAGACATTTATAAATACCAATGACAGTCGTAAACAGAAAGAAACAAAGTTTGCGAATACAAACACCTCACTAAGAAAGGCTGCAACAATAAAAAAAAAAAATGAAAAATCTTTCAAAAGACAGCGTGCTCATTCTGGCAACTCGCTTCTACCACCATCTTAAATAAAACACATTCTAGATGATCTTGACTGTATTGATTCATCTGAGTTTGGGGAGAGCAGTCTGATGAAGTATATAATGGTTAAATACTTTCCATTTTATACTTTACAGGTATGATGAAATGAATTCAAGAACTCGTCGCTTTATGATCTTTAATGTTTTCTCTTGTTCTTTGTCCAATTAACCAAAAACCACATAGAATACTTCATACTACTTATATCTACTTATATCCATGATGATAATACGACATACTGTGCAAAATACAAATACAACTTTATAGTCAGCAAATATTCATGTCATGACACTCCTGACGAAAAGGAAAATAAAACTCATGTATAATAAACAACATTAAAAAACACCCACATAATATAGTGACACAAAAATGCACATATTAGTCAAATCTCGACAAGGGCTCGAAGGGCTGCTATCATCAGGATAAGATTGACCACATATAAAAGTTGATGAGGCATTAAAAGTATTGGAAGAAGGAAAAAACCCACAAAGGACAGAAGAACTCGACAATCAGGTAACAAGCCTATACGTTACTTCAAATAGTTTGCAAAAGTGTTAAGTGTTAAGTTAATATTTGACCTTGAAAAAAGTGAAGAAAATGAAGATTTAGAAGATTTAGAAGTATTACGAGATGATGCCAGTGATGTTTTAGATAATATATAGATTTGCATATGAAGGCTTATACCAAAAGGCTAAACCATCATTTAGACTTAGAAACTCATCATTTAGACTTAGAAACAAAAAAACTAGAATTGGAAACTAAAACAAACATGTGTTAAATTGCCCAAATTAGATTTACCGACATTCAGTGGTGACATTTTAGATTTCCAGGAGTTCTGGGACTCCTTTGATTCAGCGATTCATAGTAGTAAAATGCTCAGAGATGTTGACAAGCTGAATTATTTGCAAAACAGATTACAAGAAGAAGCTAAAAAGATAATTGACGGGTTGGCACTGACAAATGAAAACTATGAGATAGCAATTAACTTGCTGCAGAAAAGATATGTTAACCGTAAGAAGGTTGTAAATTCAAGAGTTGAAGCCATTCTCTTGTTGCCACCCTGCAATAGTGTCAATAGTTTGCGTCAAACATTTGATGTCATGGAAGTTCATTTGCGTGCGTTAGAGGCTATAGGTGAAAATATCAACAATAGTCTCATGACCTATATCATTTGGAAAAAGTTAACATCCAATGCAAAGGTTCGGTTGGGGGAAAGATTTCAAGAATTACAATGGAATTTGGAGAAAGAAATACAAAATTTGAGGAAGTGGGAAATGACAAAATTACCTGGATGTGCTGAAGTATTACTGGTAAATGAATTGCAGCCTCCGAAAAGGCGTTGTATATATTGCAAGGCGGATTGATGCAAGTATAACACTATAGAAGCGGAATGTTGTTGAACTGGGCACATCCTCTATTGATTGATTATGTATTGAGGTGTATATATATATGTGATAAGTAAAGGAAAGTGTATTTAGACACATTTGGTTTAGACGGTTGATATAGGCCACTAGTACATAGTTATTCCACATTAAGTAACTAGCAAATTACTAAAACAATGACACTTACGGTGAAAATTTCAGCAAATATTATTTCAACATGCAAATAGAATTGTCTTACCAGTAACAGTAACATTCATTGCAATCATATCTTCTCAAAGTTCACTAGGTCAGGTGTCTGGATGGATAGCATTTAGCAGGTCATTAGAATGTGTCCCACTGTATAGTGGGGTCCAATAAATATTTCTCTCAGAATGCCGTATGTTTCTACCCGCAGACTACAGCCGGTCGGAGACGGCCTTCGCGGTGATCGCGCTGCTCCTCATGGTGCTGGGTATCGTGTTCTCCATATACGCTGTGCGGGAGCCGCGCTACATGTTCAAACGGCTGGCCGGCATGCTCCACATCATGACAGGTACACCCTCAATCTAAGCCTATGGTTGGCCTGCCGTTTACACGTGATATGTGAGTATGTGCAATGTAGGTACATGCACAAAGTGTGTACACGCGTAATGTGAGTACACGTGCGATGAGAGTACATGCACAATGTGGGCATTACACATGTCAGCATGCTACACATCATGACAAGTGGGTACAACTTACGATGGATGTAATTTTGCTGGTTTTATTCAAGTATATTCACTGTAATGACGTTGTCAAAACATGTTTCTTTAAAAGATTAGGTGAGTGTAAATAACCTGACGTACAGTTATTTCAGTGACGGGCTCCGTGCGTTAGAATTACTTAAACTGTTTTAAGTGGCCGTGCGTGGGCAACGTGCGTGGCAGATTCGTGATTTCTCGGAAGGGAGTTGTAGCATAAAACAAGGGGCATTCGCCCATAATTATGAGTTTTTTCATGAGATTATCTTTTAGTGTACCTTCTTACAGCTTATGTGATAAATACAGTAGGCCTATCTTAGATTATGGACAGGAATGGACCAAAATATGGACCGTTTGGGTTTCATAATACTAAAAGCTTCAAGATTTCTAAGTCAGTATTTTCAAGTGGCAGATCAAGTTTGAATATCCTAGCTCAAACGATGCGCAACATAGAGGGGTAACAGCATGAAATGGACCAAAAAATAGTCCAGAATGTCTCGGACCCCAATATCGAACATGCATGCATGCATGTGAAATAGGGCTCTTGTGGTCATCATTTAGAATTGATGTGCCAAATCTGAGTATCCTAGCTAAAGCGATGCGCCTTGTAACAGTAAGAAATGAACCAAATATTGGTCCAGAATGAGCCCAAATATGGACCAAAGCTTTGAATGAGTACTGAGGGGTGGTTATAAGAAAATCTTTAGTGTTAGGGATCTGTCACAAATGACGTAATCACATTTTCATGCATTTCTGACACACACACACAGCTTGCCATCATGCGTCATTATATTTCACACAGAATGACACCCATGGACCAAAGCTTTGAATGAGTCATGTTATAAGAAAAATTTTTAGTGTTAGGGATCGCACCCTCACACATTTTACTTACTGTACGCGCGCACACACTGGGCGCGCTGCGCACGCACGCACGCACGCACGCACGCACGCACACACACACACACACACACACACACACACACACACACACACACACACACACACACTACTCCACATGACTCTGTCATGGCTGCCGCTGTCTGTTATTTTTGTTATAAAACCGCTAATTAGGCGTGATTTGAGGTAGGTGTTTTGTTTGTGATGCGGGTAATGGTCTCCACCCGCCTGACTTCTGTATTGTGTGGGATAGCTTTGCTGTGTGGCTGTTTGACCAATATCAATATTGAATCTGGCATAACTTGCATAACTCTCCAACTTCACATGGAGACAGTACTCATGAAATATAGTCATGTGGAAAGTCCACTAGTTTGATAAGAAGGCGATATGCTACTTTGCATGGAGAAGAGAGCACAAGGATACGTTAATTCAAACATAATGTACCCTTTCACCACATAACGTTTCCAAAATTATCAGTCTCATTACAAATGATCTGTATCTACCTCTTTTTCTCCTATCATATTAAAATAATAGTATTTATTTGTAGTAGTATATGTAACTTGAATTTTTTTTTCAGCAATTTGCATCCTGGTATGCTCTGAGGTACTGCTATCCTCAGTGGCTTACGAGCGAGAGAACCTGCCCAAGCGGCTGCCACCCGGCTCCTACATCCATTACGGCGCGTCATTCGGCCTCGCCTGGATCGTCTTCGTCATTTTCCTAGCCGCTGCCCTCATCAACTTCTACTACGGACGCAAGCGGAAGCGGGACGATGCACTGGATGAGAAGGAAGCCATGGAGAATGAACCGGTACACCTCGGCAGGATGTAGAGTCTAGAAGAGTTATGAATCTAGAATCAAGAAAGATATTGTTAGAAGAGTTGAAGATTGGCAAATGCTGGTAGAAATGCTTTAGAGTTAGGCGAGGATGTTGAAGAATTTAGATGTTTGACAAAAAAAGCCATGCGTTACGAGCACAACCACCTAGTGGACCGGATCTAGAATCCAGATTCATGAATCTGTAATAAAGACATTACTAGAAGATTGAGTAATTGATCATGGTTACCAGAGTAGTGAAATATGTTTCTACAAAAGTTGATCTAGTCTAGAGTCATGAGTCTAGAATCATTTTAGATATTGATAGAAATTGTTTAGAAATGTTGGAAGACGTGGTCAAACAAATTTTGAATCGTGGTGACGGATGCATGCCGTGGAGAATGAACTGGTCCACTTGTGCAGGATGCAAAGTCCCGAATCATGGCAGATGCTTCTAGAAGATTGGGGGTAGGGGTGGGTGGTTCTAGAAGCATAGTCTATGTACAAGGGTGTGAAATATTTTTCTTAAAGCATGTTAGAGGTGAGTGAAAATAATCATGTTTTGCCTTGGACAGGATCTGATAATGAAGTAGTCTCTATTTTGAGAATTCCCATGCAGTTTCAAATTGAACGTGTTATGTTGCTAAGAATTTAGAATCATCTGATGAATGTGTGGGAAAGAAGCCATCACATGCACAGTGAAATATTGTATAAACACTTATGTAAATATGTTTGTTTTTTCACAAGCTCTAAGTGTGTTTGGAGAACTATGTTTCCTTTTCCTATATATACTTATATATATATATATATATATATATATATATATATATATATATATATTATATACATTTGCAAAATTTCAAATCATCATTATGAAGGGTTGGAAGATGGTGTGAAGGTTTCACTCCACTTTCACATTGTTGCCTTACACCCTTTATCATAGTAAATCATTTTGTGGCATATTTCTTTCTTTAAAAAACACTTTGTTCCTAGATTTACACCCACAGCTATTGTCACACGCATTGATAGCACTTTGCTGTGCTGTTGTAAGTGTTGACATTAGAGGATTCTTTCTCCAAATAGAAAGTGCTATATCCCATTGCACTGCCCTCCGTTACCTGTTTATGCGATAAAGTGCTGAGTGGGTGGTAACTTTGCGCCCATAGGGACCCCATCCAACATGTTAAATGTGAAATCCATACCCGTACATTTAGAATATTGATGTATAGGATGCAAGACTCACTGTTTAGTGGGTTATTTACCACTGTCTAAGCTCAATACACCGCTCATTAGCATGTATATACGTACATGTATTTTTTTCCTGTACTTTTTTTTTGCTGATCTTTGTTACAACTTGTTACAACTGTTACATTCTTGCGTGTAAATATAATCTTACTTTTATATTGAACCTTGTTGATATCCACAAGAGAAAATAACTTGTTAAAGAGACATGCTGTTTATAGGGAATGGTCATTAACAATGGTTGTTAATGTTAGCGCATCTGCTTTACATGTGGCTAATGTTATTGAACAATAGGATCAGTCTCCAGCAACTAAGCATCCTTTCAAAAAGTGGCTTTTGCGTGAACTGGACAAAGGCTGGAATTTTGTGAAATTACGTGTTGTTGGTAAAGAGAAGCCAGACCGTCAGACCGCTAGCAGGCCTTTCAGCTAGCGGTGTGAGGGTCTGGCTGATCCAGGCTAGGTTATCAATTGTGGGTTTACAAGTTTGTTAACAACTATTCCCTTTACAAACAATTCCTGGATAATGGTATTTTAGCTGAGAGACTCAATTTGGCAAACTTGTTCAGCAATGGTGAAATCACAATGTTTTATGAACTGGCGTAAATATATTCATTCAATTCAACTGACCATTGTAGATGTGGTTTTGTTTAGATATGTTCACTGAAATGATTTTACTGAAAATGCTTCAATACTATGTGGACACTACTCCCCCACCAGCTTATATCCATAATAGTGGGATTTTACTGCTCCTCTGCCATATTATAATAAACCTGAATTATTATTCGTTTGTGTTTGTAGCTATATACTAAGTAAGTCTTCCAAAGTTATAGTCTGTCACTGTTGATAATAATACACTTGATGGTGCTACCATTACAAACAATGATATATGTAATGTATCATTAGAATTCAAATTTGAATGCTAATTTGTGTCCACGCCTTCGGGGGGGGGGGGGATCAGGAGGTTGGCCATACATTATATAATTTCTCAATCCATTTTATTTTTGGGTCATAATTTATGAAAAAAAAAATTTTTTTTGAGTCACATATTTGACATTTTCATGCAAATATTGACAAAACATTATATTCTTAGATAATAGAATTTTCTTTGCTTTAAGATCATCTCTATCCTTTGACTGATCATTATCAAAAAATAATATGTCGCTTATGACATTATATTTTGGGGTACTGGATCAGAGCTTCATTATATCATTGGGTCTGATATCTTCCGCGGTGGCACTATTTGTCGGTAGATTACTACTGATTTCATACCCCCAGTGGCACACGTGTACCACTTTGGGGGGTAAAACCTCCCAACCCCCAACCCCCTGAGATCCACACGCACTCGTTCCTATAGTTACAAAACAACGAGTACAAAAAGCTTGTGATTATACATAGATTTATATAATGTCTATTGAGTTGCTTTGAATATCACAAATTTCATTAATTTCATAATATGCGTGTTTTACACAGGAACGACTATTATCTTACTACCAACATAAATCTGTACTGTTTTTTTAAGTACATGCATATATTATACATATTTTTGTTAAATGTGTTTTAACATGTTCTCTTGATATTTTTTTGTAATTGAGCATGTCATAATCAGAAATACAAGATTGCTAAATAGCGATAACTTTTTTGTTAGGATTCTAGATTGATTTAGATCGTCAATCTTCATGGAAATGAACGAGATTCCTGTTTTGATATGTTAGTGAATACTCATCTACCATGGTTTGGGCGTGGTATATAATACGCGAATATACAGTTTATTACTTAAAACCAATGGATATTTACAAGAAGAAAACTTGTAAGCTTTCATCAATACTTATAGGGCTTCATCACAATGTCAATATCAAACATAACAGTCTGAACAATACTACAGGATTAACAAGCTAGGTAACATCCAATGGATCAAAGGAGAAAAGATGGTTGGCGAACATCGATCAACATCCTAGTGGATTCTACTCCTACGACCAGTGACAAGACCATTGACTATACATAAACGTACAGGAAAAATAGTTCCGCCTGTGGTTTATATTAATAGATTATTACATGAGTGGGGTAGATATAAGCATATCAGGCATTATACCACTCTAATGTAAGACCCCCCTAAATGGTGTATTCTGATTGGTTGAGAGTCTCAAACAGATGGAGTATAAAATCCGATTTACCACCCCTAATCCGGGTACTTTTTTCAATATACCACCCCTAATCTGGGTTCTTTTTAATGTCAGCGTTCGATTCGAATCTTCCCGTCCTGATAACGTCCATTGGGTTGCATATCCAGGTAATTTGAATGATCCCATGACTTTTTTATTCCAATCTATTTTGTTAGACACATTAATCATTATATACATACTAACACTACGCATATACTAAAATGCCAAGCATTCAGACCATTAATAAAATGTCATATGTGAAGGGTGTGTCTGAACATATCCGCAGTGTCATGAAACTATACATGTCTGTGTATTTTAAGCCAGTAAATACACTTCACTAGATCCTTGTCCGTCCTAAGGGTCCACTAGACAAGGACAACGTTGTAGGACCAGAATACCCAAGAGTATACCTGATACAATGTAGTCAGTGTGAGGGAAGCTATATTGGTGAAACGGAACCCTCTCTGAGAACACGTGTTATGGAACAACAGCAACCACGTAGCAAGTCGGAGTTTCCGAACATACTCACACTGATGCCCCTTGTCATAGTATAGACCCAGATGGAGCGAAGGTTCTCACAGTGGAAAACAGATGGTTCCAGAGGTGTGAAGGACGTCATTTTATGAGACCATTGAACCTCTCTCACCAGAGATGGTGGACAATATAACTTCCCTAGCCTACTCTTCACAAATAACTAGCAGAAGGTGGGTGGGTGGTGGGGTTGGGGGGGGGGGGGTTCAAACCACAGCTTGTTAAGACTGTAGTGTTGTTCAGACTAGTATGCATGATATTGACAGTCTGATGAAGCCCTCAGTATGGGTGAAAGCTTACATAATACAAGTTTTCTTCTTGGAAATATCCATTGGTTTAAAGTAATAAACTGTATATTTGTTTTGATATGGGTTGACAACCCATTGGACTGTTGTATATTTTTTAATATAAAAATGTTCAGGTTTTGAATATTCATTTGTTTTCTTTCTATATATTCACTAATTCATTTTGAGGTAAATCCTACTCCCATTATTAGAATGCCAAAATATTTCACTGTCTTCACAAGACAGCTTCATAAGTACTAGAATGTCTGATGTCGCCATCACAAGACATTGGACATTGAATCTGATGACGCCATCTTGTTGAGATGGGGTAAAATGTTGGCATTCAAAAAAATAGTGTGAGGATTTACCTAAAAATGTTAAAATGTTCAGAATGTTGTTTTCAAAGTCTGCATTGATAGCAGGTGACCCTTGTAACAAGTAAATTCAATAAGCACCAGATTGGACATTATGTTCTTCCAGCCATTTTTATTTCCCTTTATAATAAAATGCAGTTAGCATGTCGCATTTGTTTAGTCATTTCAACATCTTTAAAATAAACACATAGTATCAATATAAACAAAAATCTTAAGAATAATCATTATGAAGAATTACTACAAAAAATATTTGCAATAAATAAAATATGTCTTAAGTATTATTATATTAAAGTGTTGTATATCAACAGGGTCAGATTAGCCACTCGTCCGCTGGTATTGACTAGTAAAAACTAGTGGAGGACGAGTGCTAATTTTTAGAAACTCGTCCTTTTGACGACGAGCAATTCTAAATAATTTGTCATACAGATATAACGCACCACGCCGTAACCGGGGGTCCGTATGATGCCCCGGGGTGCCGTGAAATGCAAACCCCGGCATGTCGTAATGCCCCGTTTCTCCCGTGATATTTCCAAATATCTGTCGTTGCTAAAAGGCAGACCACCAAAAGAACATTTTACTTATATTAACAAAATTTGATACCACAGCAGCCTACCAGTCATCACGGTATGCTGAGGTATTGATGTTGAAAAAAAATAATTAATTAGCTCAAAAATGAATTTTTTATTATTTTCACAGGCCGGGGTATCACAGTAACCCGGGTTACGGCGTGGTGCATCATAGAGAGTTTGTACAAAGAGGACGAGTAGATATTTGAGGGTTACTAGTCCTGCTGACGAGTAACACTTTTCCCCATAATCCTGACCCTCATCAATGTAAACAAAAATCTAAATAATTATCTTTATGAAAAACACCTTCAAAAATTATTTCTTATATTATTTACTACACACGACCATCCAAACACCTTTGAGTTGAGGAATAGTCATTTTAGGGCGTGGAATTTTACATGTATTCCATTGAAATTCAAATGGTCTAGATTTCAACATGGTGCAAATTTGGAGGCAGTCTTTGAACACATACAATAAAATAATAATTGCAAGCAACAAAAATAAAAGTGTTTGAAATGTATTCCTTAAATCTCAGCTATATTGGTTACATAGCCACAGCTGGTAAAGATACAATTTCAGTGTTTATATCAATTAAAATCAAAAATTTGCTTTGTTGAACTTTACTTTCTACTTTTTCCAAAAACCTATCAATACAATCTTGTAAAATACACACTAGATTTTGGGGCACAGAAAATGAAAAAAGTTCACCAATACAATTGGCGTGACTGGAACATTTAGAAGACACCATCACTTTCCAGCACTTCAAAGGGACCATTTGAAGACAATTTTCAAGTTCTGGCATTTGATACCAGTATACAACTGGGTATCCAAGTAACAGGCCAAATATTGTTGTACGATTTATGTCCTGGGGACATTCTAACTTTTGCCCACTAACATTCCCTGGAATATTTTCAACAACATTGTATACAGTATCAAAAGTACTCTTCACTTGCAGTGAATCAACTAAAATAGGAGTGTCTAATCTCTTAGACACATCAACAAACCGCGGCGTCATGGATCTTAAGCCATTTTTCAATATTTCCAAGCGGACAATGAAATAGTCCTCGTCCACTTGAAGGTAACTCAAACAATTTGAGATCAAACCTCGCTTTGCAGCATCTTTCAAAAACAGATTCAATTTTTCTGGCAAAACGACTGTCACATCAAACAACCAACTTAATTTCACTCCTTCATCAACAGCGAACATATTCATCATAATAGTTTGAATATATTTCCTACAATTTCGTCCCAGAGTTTGAGACACACAATCCTTCCAACTCATTTCCATATTAGAGATAAGATTAAAAGAATATTCAAAATCCTGCAAGTGCATCTAGTGTTTTCTTCACCATAACTTTAATCTGATTATTGGTCAGGTATTCCGCATTACAGATCGCATTAACGATGGCAATCGTCTCTTTAACTGAGCGTCCTTTCACCCAAATACGTCCATTCAAACCAATAGCTATTTCATAAGGTAGTCCGTTGCCCAATGTTTTCAACAGCACACAATCCACACTCAATATTTTCCTAACCAGGCTAATTGAACATGTGATCAAAAAACCTCCCTCTCGAATAATACCTAACCCACTGCTTCTTCCAGTACTATCTATACACACCAGTTCGGTTTCCATGTCCTTCATAGCAACAAGAAATTTTGCAAACACAATGTCCCCTATTTTTACATCAGGTCGGTTCTTTTTTGTTGCACCTTCAAATGCTAAGTATGATAGAGTTGCAGTTTCACTGGCCCCGACGTCAACTTTAAACAGGTCTCCCATGCGTTGGGTGACAATGCCAATTACGTTGTCTCCCTTCACTGGGACGTACCGCTTCTGGTGCGAGTCAATCCAGTACACATTGGGTTCCTTGAACCTGCAACAAAAAGAAATCACATATAGATTAACATTGTTACATTGGAAATTTTATGTCAATGTTTACACGACGTTATGATTCAATGATGGCTTAAAATGAAGTATTCCCAATTTTTTGCCAGAATCAGATAGCGAGTGTGGAGGGGGGGGGGGAGAGGGCACTCTATGGTCCATGGATCTCTCAAGAATATCCTTGTCCGTACGTTTTCATATCCACAAAAAACTTCACCTCACTGGTACAGACACTACACAATTAGGAACATGTTTCATGCTCTAGTTGGTTTTGTATTGTTACTAATATATTAATTTCACTACACCATCTCACGCTCTAACTGACATTATTAACTACTGAACTACAGAGGCCATGGACACTGTTGTGTGTGTAGAAACAGTACATTTATTATATGATTATCTAAACGTTATATCATGAGGAACCCGAACCTTTGTAAATTGTACCAAACTAAAGTTACACAAGCCTGAGAGGTGAAAAATATCAATGTGTGAAATGCATTTAGAAGTAACATACTTGTAATGGAGATGTGAAAGAGTGTGAAGGAACAGTGAAATTTTAATGGATGTATGCTTATATGTAAAGAAAAGAGCTCATTTTTCTAAATTCAATATTCAGATTCTAGAAAAGTCAATTTTCCAAACATTGAGTCCCTATTTCAAAATCTATCTTAAATTAACTATGAGTCACAATATATACCAATACTGCAAAAAATATGCTATGGCAAAACACCAGCGTTTATTTCCGTTCAAACAGACTTAAGAAAATTCATCATGATAATACAAGAAATAATTAGATGTCAGATGTTCTTCCTCATATCAATAATTATATATATCAGTGACATTTGAATCCTTCCAGATCCTGGTTCCATTATGTTATTGTTGGGGTAGCTGGCGCCGGCGCACGAAACGAATGTCATAGGTTTGTATGCAGGGTCACTAGCGGATATGCCAAACATTGCATGTAAATGTAATATTTTGATAGAAATAGGGGGGCACATCATTCCCACTGTGCCTCTGGATCTGCCTGTTCGCAGTGTTCTATCTGTAAAAAAACTGAAGATATTTGTGCTGTTTCATTTATTTGATAAATTAATTAACTATCTAGTAAACCAATGATGTAATTGTAAGTATTCTTTGATCATTATGATTATCATTGCTGTATAATATTAGTCATTACCTTAACAAGTATTATCTAAAAAAATTACTACATGGCAAAATATTGTTATGCAGATTTTTCATGTCTGCTCATGTCTCATTATGCCTAGAGATTCTGCCACTGCCAATCAGATTTCATTATTTGATGTAAAATATGTTTAAACTAGTGCCCTGACATTATCACTATATGTCAATATGGTAAAAATGTATTTTTTGATGAAAGAACAATTGCAACATTACACATAATTAAAAGCTTCACATCAAAAACTTGTTATACAGATGAGTTTTACATATTTCTTTCAAGTTTTCTTTATCACATTACCAGTTATTGAAAAAATAGTTTTCCAATTTCTTCCAGTTTTTTTTAACACACTACAAGTTATTCAAAAACAGTTTGGTGTTTTGATATTAGGCAAATATTTTTGATATCTTATAACTGCTTTGCAAAAATCATGTCTTTGTGTCTTGTGAAAAATAAGAGAAGACAAGATGCTTTGTATGTGATGGAGATGTAAACAAGTCATTAAATTGGTTTGTGCTCTGATGTGCAGTAGCAGTTACCCATGTGTTTGTCAGAGTTAATTATTATTTGAACATTGTGATACTTGGTTTAAATATATTTTCATTAAAAATGAAAAAGAGATTCAGCATACAGACACAAACACATTCACCAGTGTTTGAAATAGTAGGGGCCAGAAGGCCCTGAGCCCTCAACTTTTGACCAGGGCCCTTAACTTTTAGGACTTGAGGGCCCTGCTGTCCCTTAACTATTTTTGGTGAATATTGGTTAGTCAGAGTGAATACCATACTTTGCCACTTTTTTT
The DNA here is from genome assembly GCA_019095985.1 of Streblospio benedicti. Lineage (NCBI taxonomy): Eukaryota > Metazoa > Annelida > Polychaeta > Spionida > Spionidae > Streblospio > Streblospio benedicti. Next base: position 3,841,406 of record CM032669.1, on the reverse strand, counting down.
AAGCTAACATTTCAAACACACATCACAACAGGGTCCTCAACTTGTGATCAGGGCCCCAACTATTTAAAGTTAAGGGCCCTGCTGGGCTCAAACTTTTCCTGCGAGTTTCAAACCACGGCATTCACACAAGATGAAAAAAGAGTAAGAAGACATAGTGATGTACAAATACTCATAACATGCTGTAATAGTTGAAAATTTCTCCAACTAATTTGAGTACAGTAAATCTCCTCAACAACGGAACCCACTTTGCAGTCCAATTTTCTTCCGTTGGAGGGGGTTTCCGTTGATTAGTCATCTGAACATATTACATCGGCATCCATTATCGCTCCGTCATGAGCTTACTTACTGAATCCTGCTTGATACAGCGAATGCATTCTCAGTTTGTTGATAGCAGTTCTCTGATACACAAATATTTATTATGTTAGCATCTTCTAACAAAGATTTTCGTTTGTATATCATCCATAATCTTAGATTACTATTTAATTTTGCCTTTGTTTATTTTTCCGATATGGATTTTCCCAATACAAGGCGCATGCACAAAATACTGGGTGTCATTTAAATATCACCGCGCACCTGCTACAACCAGAGTCCGAGTCTCATATCGAATGCGCTGTGATTGGGTTGTTAGTTTGTTTATCTTCTTTGTTACGACATAACAAAAAACCACAGGCGATAGCGAGAAAAATGGCTCACAGAACAAAGAAATTCCGTTGTTTTTAGTCTAAAAATGCCTTCCGTTGTCCGTTGCTAATGACATTCCGTTGATCACCCAAATATTACTTATCTATATAAGGAAAATGTTAATGCACAGCAATTCCTTCCGTTGCTAGTATTTTCCGTTGAACACTGCTCCGTTGTTTGGGGACTTTTACTGTATAAGATCAATTTGAGGCAACTCTTACAGTTTAGTTCAGATACCAGCATGCAGCATTCTGAAACAAAATTTTATTAGACCCCAAGCTCTATGAGAGAGGAGGCTAATGGTAGGTAAGGTGCTATAAATAACCAGGAGACGGCGATAAATCTGTGATCATTATGGGTCAATTTTTCAGCTAAATTACGATGTTTCAGATTTTCTAAAGATTCACATTTTGCTAGAATGAAATGTACATTGAAGTCATGAATTTGTGACTTTGAAGAATTAATATCAGAAGTATTAAAAGTTAGAAATTGTGTTTTTAATAAGTTGTACATCAAAAGTTTAATTTACATATATTCTACTGATATTCTTTTTGGTATGCAATGAAACCTATCTTGTGGACGCCGTTTCTATATTTGTAGTCGATTTAAAAAGACTGTGTTCTATATTTGTAGCAGAGTTAAAAAGACTGGTATGCTGGAAATTCTCCATCCTCTAAATCAAATATGACCATTATTTCATTATTTGGACATATTAAAATATAGAACAATGTTGCTAGAATACTAAACAGAATAAGCATCATCAGTATGTCCATTGTATAACATTATTATTGCTAGAATCATTTCGTAATCATCACCAGTGATGCATCTAGGATTTAGCAAAAGCGAGTAAAAGTACTCCCTTGTCAAAAAAAGGGAGTACAACCATAGCCAAATGTGAGTACTACAGTTCCATTTCAGTTCTCAGCATATACAGCCCGTACAAAATTAAATCTTTATTATAGTATTTACCTCTCCCCCCACATCGCCTATCGGCACCGCATACTCGGCTGACACCCATAGACACTCATATTTAAATTGCAAGTCTAGATTTGGAAGAGCACTTGGCATGTAGAAAAATGTGCTATACCTCAGAAAGTCCGGCATGTGCAACAGTAGTAATGCCCCATTCCCGCGCAAAGACGATTTATCACTGATTATAAAACACTGACACCTATAAATAACGATGTAATTAATGAAAAATAGCAAGAAACTCATGTTTATATCCGCCATATTGTCTCACCTGTCAATCACGGAATCAGCCGGCAACAGCGAGTGGCGCATTCGAATCACTAATAAACCGCTGTCACTTCTGTTATGGTAACAAGTAATGCACCGCACATTTCTTTGGGCATATATCGGTTTTTGTACTGGCTTGCTGACTGCGTTATAATGGGCAAAGAGGTGATTTTTTACAGGTAAGATGGCAGAACTAGATGTAAACAAATATAAATATTTCTCAAACTATTGGATGCCATGCGCGTTGATAGATGAAAATGCGATCTATATGGTAGAAAAAGCGTACCCAGATACTCAAGGCAAATGAAAAAGGAGTACCCATTGGGCAAAACCGCGTAATATACGCAAAAACGCGGCCTAGATGCATCACTGCATCACCATAACCATCACTTACTTAATTTTCCTACATTTTTGAAGTACATATTATTTCAATTTTAATATTATTCATATTATTAGTGTCAATATCCACTACAAACTGGTTACATGTATATCTACCATGAAATAAATATTAGAAAGAATAGATCATAGTGGATTTTAGGATACTTTCCTTGCCACTTATAATATATTCTATTCGGAAATAGAAACAGTTGAGATTAGAGACAAATTTCCAGCAAATAAACTTTGTTTAATTCACTTTCATGGATGGACCTATTTGAATTAACTATTAAACAGACCAAATTATTGTTATATGGCTGCACAATTCACTCAGCTATACATTTCATTTGACATTGGCGATTCTACAGAAGCTGTAACTAAAATGGAAAATGCAATTAACTCAATTAGGACTTGGATGGCCGACAACTTTCTTAGCTTAAATGATGAGAAAACTAAGTTCTTCTAATAGGACCGAAGGCAGTTCACGAAAAAGCTCAACATCCCCATATAGTAATTGGCAATGAAAAAATTACACCAGTGAAAGAGGCAGAAAATATTGGTTTCATATTCGATAACATAATGAACTGCCAATCTCAAATTAAAGCAATGTCCAAGTCCGCCTGGCTCCAGTTAAGGTCCATTGGCAAAATATGCAGTTATCTTAACCAACATGCTACTGAACTACTTGCACATGCTTTCATTACTTCAAAACTTGATATAAACAATAGTTTACTCTATGGACTTCCAGATTCTCTGATTCAGAGACTACAGGTCATCCAAAATACAGCTGCCAGGCTTATTATGCGAGTACCAAAAGGCTCTAATATAATTCCATACCTCATTACTCTACATTGGCTACCTATTCGACAACGTGTTTGTTATAAAATATTGTTGATGGTTTTTAAGTCCTTACATGGTTTTGCTCCCAACTATATTACGGACATACTACAGCACAAGCCAAAATCTGGTCGTTACTTACGATCAGATGATCAAAACTTATTGTTAGTCCCTAGAGCTCGCACTGCAACTTATGGTGATCGTAACTTCAAAAACGTTGCACCGATGATGTGGAATAGACTACCAAATGACATTCGGTTGTGTGAGGATATTGACATTTTTTAAAGATCACTGAAGACACATCTATTCAAAATTGCATATGACTAATAACTATATTTTGTTCAGAATATCTAGTTTTAATTTACAGTGCCAGTGAGCTATTGGATACTGGCACTTTAAATATTTTCATTATTATGGTTTGGTTTGTTTGTACTCCGCAGACATCAATGTTGATGATTATAGCAGAGGGAGGCCACGTGGTGTTGGTACATGGACCTCCAGAGGCAGGCTAGGTAGCCAACTGAGCCTCAGGGGTGGGGGGGATCACACTAGCTATAGTTTTCAAACTAGGTGAGTTCTTTTACGTGCAGAGGTGTGGCTCTCCTCTACACGAGACACGCCTTTTAACGAGGCTTCAGAACCTCCGCTTGGCGTCGCTACCGTCTAGTAGTAACACTGTACGGTGGCGACGCGCTCGGTGGAAATCAGCAACTCAATGGCAGACGCACGACGCAGATCTAACGGTTTTGGCGACACTGTGTCTGCCATGACCGGGCCGTGAACTTACGACGCAAACAACTCCTGTTTTCAAGTCGTACGCTCTAACCACTGAGCTATTGAGGACCACTTATTATTATTTGTCAATCTGAAGCAACACCTTCCAATGATAATTACTAGCTAATAAATCAATCTTTCAATCATTTTATACCCTGAAACCTAAATCAATTTAGTGTAGCACCCAATGCCACGTTGACATAATGAGTAAGCTATCAATCAACACTCGATTACTGCGATGGATGAAACTACTCACAATAATATAAGATGTTTGGTACATAAATTTAATTCATGTTCGTAATGGATATGTGTAGTTATGTCAATGCTCATGAAACAATATAAATAAATGTAATGCCACCACAAAAGCAGTGTCAAAAGACGTGTTGACAACCAATGTTATGAACAAAATAAAACAAATCATATAAAACGGAAATACAGTGGGTTAGCGTAAATACGGAAATATAGACTTATTATAGTGCCAATTATACCCACCTTACTATACCGGATTTGATAGCCACTACTTCATCATTGTGTCGTTTTAATCCCGGACCCAACACTACTTTTCCAGTTAATTCTGATTCCACCAAATCCTTCAAACCATCACCACTAATAACGATTTTGTTGGCTTCCACTGACATGGTTTTCCCACGTGCTGCTACATTTAACAGAGTTTAATGGCGTTGTTGCTTTCGTATGTAGTTATTTACTTGTAAATTCTCCTTTTTCTGTTATTTAGTTTGCATGAATACTGTAAATTTAATATATATTTGTAAGTTTTCTGTACTAATCTTTATTTGACAACATTATTTTATAGAAAATTAGTTTGAAATTTACAAACATTAAATACTTAGCAATAATATTAAATATTGAAATCATACACTATGCGCTCGAACAGGCCGTGGAGTTAAGTTTTCTTTTCAATTAGGGCTCTGACCACCAAATCAATCCAAAATCAGCACTGGCTTAAAGGCACTGCCCTTAGATTTTGACCTACAGACTGTGTCATGACAATTGGGATATATTTTAAAAACATTTCAGACCCTTTGTAATGTTATTTCTAGAAATCTACATGTGCAAGTCTTTGAGCATTCAGAAATTCATTATTTTAAATGGACAGTCTGTTCTTGTTTTGTTTAGGTATTTTGTTTTTCTAATTTATTTACGGGCTTGTAATTCTCATAACAATATTATAAAACCACTGGCATAATATTATGTATACTGCCCCACATAAATGTAATTTATATCTTTTGAAACAAATAATTAATCATGAGTCAAGTCAAACCAATTTTATACAGGCGCGGCAGAGCCTGCCAGAGACGGTTCCTTTTTAGGGGACTTGACTCACATATGCATGTTTCATTTTTCGGCGAGCATCTTTTTTTTCCCAAACATTTAATTTTTATCACATTGACATTGATTAATTTATTTTGGGGGTCTCCAGAAGAGGGAGTTTCTCTCCAACTATTTATAATCATCAAATGCATTTCTTATTTTCGTCTTTCATTCTGAAATAATATACCTGACGAGGTGCCACTCAAGCTAACTAACCAAGTTTATTTTATCTACCAATTACATAAGCAGCCCGTGTTTTCGCTGGACGTAAAGAGTCTAGTCCTAAAAACAATAGGGGTCGTCGTGTTTTTGCTTGTAAACAATAAATGTTACTAATAGCCTGAGTGCACACGTCCTTGACATTGACATAATGTACACGAGGCGCCTGCTGTAGACCCCAAGCTTTTGCATAGCAACCATTGTAAATAGACGGAGTTTTCATAGAGCAGCTACAGTTTTTAGTCAATAACTTAATAAATATTTGAGTATGACTAATTATAATTACAGAATAGATAACAAAATTTCACTTTATATACACAAGTTCATTGGGGTTGTCATAATGTGCAAGTAGAATAAGGTGGCTTTGAAGCAGTCTTGTATATATGATGTATTGCTATTTTTAGGTAATGAATAGAATCAGAATTAGGGGGTTATCTCTAAAAGTATTTCGTGTACTTGCATGCAATTTTATCACAACGCGTCTAGAAACCTGTCCTCATGATAGTCAAAGTTTCAAAAAAATCGGATGAGTATATCACATTGTTTTTCATACATGTTACCTATAGTAAAACCTTAATTGAGTCATCGATGGCTCGATCTTTATAATGTATTGTAGGTCTATTGTATGCATTCATGTGAAATAATTTTGAGTTATCAGTTATTATAGATGAGTTACGTCCAGAGCTCCTTGAGAGGAGCATACTTTATTTGGTTGCACCTCAACACCATTAAATTTTGTACAGACTTCCAAACGGAATCCAGGAAATGAACGTTAGTCCATTAATGTGGGTTTAAAACAATTTTGCAATCAAACATCTTAGAAATGTTGACATGATATATGTAATGTATTTGAAATCGACGTCAACATAGACATATAATAAATATTCAGATATACGATAATGAGAAAAAAATATTTGATCAACTTTCAACTATCTGTAAAAACTATGTAAAAAACATGTTTATATGGTCTTTATCAAACACTGACACTACTGTATGTTGCCTAATTTCCATATATATTCATGACTGTTTTCAACGTAAAGAATCTCTAATTACATTTTAAAAAATAACATTCCTTGAACATTAAATTATATTCTCACATACAACACCAATACAATTTTATTATAAAGACAGTGTTCCCTGCTAACAGCAGATGGCTTACTATACCTGATCTGGCGTTTACATTCTTGTTGTAAATTGTTATGTTTGTTCACATATTTTATTTGTTCGCACTTTTTGATACAATCATTTCATGCCAATAAAACCCTTGACTCGTATCTTCTTAAAACACTGGAAAAAAATGTAAAACCCCCCAGGGTGTTCGAGCCACAATCTAGAGGACAATGCAAAATCAATCACTATTAATCCATGTTTAGTCTCTATATACATGTATATATTCTTTTGAATTAAAGTCTTCGGGAAGCTGTCATAGTCCACAAATTGCTTCTACAAGTTCAGACTCGCAACAAGGACTAGGAACTCATGGTGCTTCTTTTTGACCATGGCTTCGGGGTCTGTTTTGCCGTCAAATGCCTCAGCAAGTCTCTTCATGGCAATTGAGGGTGCTTCCTTCACAAGTGGCCTTTCATTGAAGAATTGATGAATCCTAAGATCACTAAGTGCCTGGAGTGAAACTTCATGGGCTTCTACACCACGGTTTTACAAGTTGCCAAACCAGAATTTGCCCAGTTACACCTGATATGTACAAACCTGCCTTCATCAAAGCATCCTCAAGGCCACTTCCTTCAACGTTTTTTCCCAAACAGCGCAATGCACATATTCTGATGTGGAATGATCCTGGGAGCAGCCACCATTTGTCTGCATGTTCATCGCTAATGTTCTCCAATTGCAGGGCTCTCTTGTTGAGGTCCATATCCATTGTAACCATTACACCGTCTGGATCTTCTGGGTGTGCTAATCTACTGAGGAGGTAAACTTGTTCCAGTACTGTGACTAGTATTTCAGTCATGTGCAGGGGCATTCACAATGGGAAGAGTGTGGGGTGTGTCAATCACCTCAATAGGACTAAGCAAAGAATTTATGAAGGCCTTCCATAGAGGTATTAGCTGCTTTTGTTCTTTTGGCATATCACGTGTTTCTAATCCTGATTGTAGCCGGTCCAAATATTTTGAAAGAAGCCTTGCCTCATCCATCTTTCTGCAGCTCTTCTCTGTGTTCCCCAATCTTGTAGTGTTCATAATGAGGACTGTTTGCTGGGTTGAGTCTTCCCTTTATGTCACATGGCTGTAGGGGTACAACAGTCTGGGGAACATTTCTCACAAAATTTGGTACTTTCTTGGCTAGGGTGCATCTGGATCTGACATTGGTCACAGATACACATTGATAGCAGTACCATGAAATGAGTTCTTGCCATCAACTGAGTCAACTTTCATGTCTATGTTGTCAAGAGATGCGCTCAGTGGGCTCCCTTCTTCAACTCCGGGGGAACATACACTCCATGATTGCTGAAAGCATTATTCATAGCATTATTGGCAATCTGGTTGGTCAGTTTCAGCACCCTACGATATGCAATCCCCATCTTTGGTGAATTCAGAATACCGACATCCTTTTTGCTCCTATGTGCATGGTAGCTTGTCATAGAGAGGCACACTGCAAGCGGTATTTCAATTGTAGTTCTGACAATGGGCGAGTCCTTGTTGAGAATTTGACGATCTGCCTTCATTGCCCAATTGAATCATTGAAAAGGAGACTATATTTCTCGAAAACTGTTTTGAATTTTTGTATAGAGGTTTATGTTTTATGTTTTGTGTAATGTTGCAGAAGAGTAGTAGAAATTAATAATATAATGAGACCGTCCGCTGCATACTAAGTTCACTCAACTCTACAAATATAGTTGTGAGCTAACGCTAGTTAGAGGTGCGGGGTGGGACAATTGTAGCATTGTCCCCATTAGCTAGTCAATCCCTAATTGACCCCGCACCGTGATGGCCCGTACGTCCTACGCTCGCACTTTCCATAGGCACGTCATTTATGACGTACCGCCGTGTCTCGCGGTGTCCCGATGTGTCCCGTTGCTAGGTTACAGACCGGTTAAAACAGGACAAACACTGGTTTTGTCCGGTTTTATCCAGTTTTATGTGACTTCGCAAATTGAAGACGGAATAGCAGTTAGTTTAGCTTGAGAGGTTGTTGCGACAACATCGTAGGAACCAACACCCCCGAATCTCATAGATTCGGGGCCTTTCAAACTATACTCACGTATTAATAGGGTTACTAGACCCTCGTGCATACGTGTCTCGGATCTAGTATCCTCTTTGATACACATTCAGCTTGGCGTGTGCCACGGTCTGAAGTCGTCGCTACCAGCACCAGTGCGAAGTCCCCCCGTGTGGGGCCGTCAATCTGGTCTTGGGAGAGGCCCTGTACGACCGTAGTGTGGGGCTACGTATCATTGGGACAAACACAACGAGAACCCAGGCGGTGTGAGTGCCTCGACAAGTACCAGGAGCCGTGTACAAGTCCAAAAAGCTTACATAGTCATAGAAGCCTCACATGAGCAGAACACAGGATTTGGCAGCCATTTTGAAAATAAATTCAAGATGGCTGCTCCTTAAAATGACTGTAAAATTTATCCTTATACATTCTCCTGGCCGAAAAATATTATTATGACAATCATGCATTGTCCTTGACTGTTTTATCCCCAACATTTCATGGGTTATTAGAGTATTTTGGCGGCCACTTTGAATTTTTGCCGTAATCGTCAAAATAGCCACAGAAAAATTACGGGCCAATCAAAATTTCTTTAAAATGGATCAATGGAGGGATCGAAATGAAAAAAATCAAACTGTAGGAACTTTGCCAGCTTTTTTACATAAGGGCCTAGACTACAACCTCCCAAATTAAGCCAATCAGAAAGGATTTGTCTGTGGGCAGTGCATGCGTGTGACGTACATCTTTAATCAAAGTACATCGTTTAATTAACGAAAGTAAAGATTTTACGTCACGCGTATGCCGGAAAGAGTATAGTCTCGATCAACCAGACTCTGTAATGGCGGCGCTCATTTCATAGTCTCTGTATGCAATACAGAGTCTGGTTGAACGAGGCTAGAAAGAGTACTGTTTTGTTTACATTCGGCAATCCTCGTATGTTTCCGCTACTCTCACAACAGATCTCGGATGGTCTGTTGAGCTCGGAAACATTCCGAGTAGTTCCGAGTGTTTTGTTTACGAACGAACACGAAGTACTTTCGTAAATATTAGTGTCATGTTTTTATTAATTGATGAGAAACCGAAAAGTCGTCTGTATTCTAATCAGCAAGCAATATCGTTATGACTTTAGGCTAGCGAAAATTCTGATCAAATAAAAATATATCAGAATCAGTCAGTCCGACTTTTTAGTTCAAGCGCACTGATTTCTTACGACGTACGTGCGATGACTTAACACGTCCAACGTGGTTGGCCTTATAAACATAATATGCATATACATAAGCAGTTGCTTCAGGCCCAAACCCCTCATGTTATGTTTGGTTTATGTGCAGAAAATTCGCGATTTTGATAAAATATTAGGCACTATGGGAATACCAGCAGAGGAACACAGGCCGCAAAATCCAGCCTCGGAAGTTCATATTCTTGCAGTATCAACATCTTTTGTACAATGACGCTCGCACGCACACGGACAGATGTTTGGTTTGTGTCATCTAAAATGGATATTTGATAACAATTCAAATGTCGGATCACAGATAAGGTGTTCGACAACAGTCTCATGAAAGGTGGGCTCCGTATATTGTGTGTTTCTTTGAAAACAATAAAATGTGGTGTCAACTACGCAGATATTTTGCCGATCCCCGGAATAAACAACCAATGTCTTAAAACGTTTTCACTCAGAAATGTTGTAAGTAAACATCTATCATGCATTGAATCGGATTCAGTAATAAATTTTACATAGGTGAATGAAGAAATACGCAGTTTTATAAGCTCCACAACCTTAAATATTTAACTATTCCCGTTTTGATAAACGTACATTCTCAGACATGCCACCGGATTTCAAGGGGCAACGTTCAGCGGGATAATGACAGCTAGTATTCTCATTAAACTGTTAAATGTATCTTGACATTTCTATGTAAATTTTGAGAGATAGAAGTATCAGGGTTTTTATTTGTGTAATTACTTCTCGGTAGCCGATATGAAAGTGTTACTTATCCATGATTGAGTACAGTAGGTGCAGTGACCACGTTTATCAACATTACGTGTGACGTAGTTATCTGAACGTGATGTACGTAATTCGTTCAAAACCACGGGGTCATCCAATGCGTTTTGCTGAATTTCATGCTGAATTTCTGGCTGAATTCTGAGTTGAGTTCATAGCCTACAGACCTCGTGTGTATAGTCTTAACCAACCCAATCGGGGCTTGGGTAATACTACAGATTATTTCCATTAAAATATTGTATTAATTCAACAACTAATAAGTGAAATAATAACCATTTATTTGGTTGGCGTTGCGAGTCCGCCATAGTAAACATACAAATATACTGTAGTCATATCAGATGTAAACAATCCCCGAGAACACACCTGCAGCACCTGTTCAGTACTTTTACGTCCACTATAGGAAACATACTACGTTAGGTCTCTTGGTAATGCTCTTTGTCATGATTTCAACATTCCAGCCAGTTTCACTAAGGGAGGTTCAATCTCGAGGTTCAATATCTCACTCTCTTTTCATGCGAATTTGCATTATTTAGCCATAAAAATGCATAAAAAGTAAATATAAGTAATAGAAAATCTTGTTTTCATTACAATATCACATAGAATAATACCCTTTGGGATAATACCCCATTGTTTTCATCAGGTGGTTTCACTAGGGGTATCATTTTCATAGTTTCACTGGTTTCACTAAGGGGTATGATTTTGGACCTTAAGTGGCACCCCCCTACCCATTCACCCTCGAAGCATCTAGTACCGTCACATTTTCTATACAGCCGCTGACGTCGCATGGTCAAAATGGCAATGAGACCGTTATGATATGATTTATTTTAAAATAAAAACGAATCAGACACTCATTTAGTGTGGATTTTAGTCATGATAGAATGGTATTTGACCACTCGATTGTCATGTCAATCATGTCTTTGACACTCCAATCTCGTGGTCAAATCCTACAATATAGGATAACAGGATGATATAATTGTCATATATTTCTAAAGTGGTAAGCTAATACCCAAAAATGTATGCATGGTGTTTCAATTCAATTATATAAATACTTCTGACATATACGTATTAATTGAAAAAGACTTAGTAGGCCTACTCAATTTAGGCTCTCAATATTACCATCTTTAATGTAATGGTATATCATAAAAATAAATATCATAAATGGATAAAAAGTGGTTGTCTATGTTGTTACCGGAACATTCAATATAGGATACCAGAGAAATGTTATCTTCATACATGTCTTATAAAGTGGTAAGATATACACTAATACATTGTATTATAGATATTTCTGTCGGCTCCCAAGCTACACTGAGGGTAGGCTAGGGAGCCGGAAAATGTCGGTTCCCTAGCCTACGCACAGTGGGTTAGGGAGCCGGCTCCCTAGCCACTTCCCATTGTATAATGTTTTAAATTCTGAAATAAGAAACAAATGCATAGACAAGAGTGTGTAGTTTCTTGTTCTCATAAAATAAATAACAACATTGTGTTGATAGAAATTTAGCTAGATGGCCATAAATCTGTTTAAGAGCTGTCAGATAAGGTAAACTCACGGAAGACGGGTATGAAAGCCAAGGGACTGCAAGTAAATATGGGTCCAAATGCCTGGTCTTGGCATGCTACGCAAATGTAGAGAATGTCCATGTGCTGTGTGCCTGAAAGAGGCGGCAAGAAAGTACAGAAAGACTTGGCACGAATGGATTTGGGTCAAATAGACTCACATGATATGTATGGATTATGACAGAAAAGTTTGGAGGGGACGTTTGCGGGGTAGACTGGGCAGCCAGGCCACGCCCTCAATGTGAGGAATGGTAAAAGCTTGTCCAAATAAATTTATGATTTGATTGATTGATTGATGATTGATTGAACATACTGCCAATGTATAATGAGGCACTACAATTTTATTCCTGGTTTGCTTGAACAAGGTGTATAATTCTACTTCTTCACTACTATCTACTTTTCTGTAAACTCAGCAGAAACCTAATTCAAAACCTAGTTTATTAATTCTTCAATTCCCAGTTGCGCGGTACGTGTTGCGCAGTAGAATTAATCAATATCAATATTCTCATTACTATTTCCGGGGTCATTGTAGACTGACACGACTTTACTATTCTAAGGTAATTTTCACGTATCACTTATCCTATGTCATTCATAGAAAGTACTATCCTAATAGAATTTTGAGCGAGGATTATGAATCTGTAATCGGATTTTAGTTAGCATTGAAATTGACGAAGATATGGGCAAAAGACCGGTCTTTACAGACGACCTGTGTAGGCTGCGACTGATACCTGCCTGCAAACTACAATATTATGAAGAATGTAATATGAAATAGCAGTTCTAATAGAATTTCGAATGAGGATTATGAATCTGTAATCGGATTTTAGTTAGCGTGAAAATTGACGAAGTTATGGTCAAAAGCCGGTACTTGGTCAAATTTGCAGACAGCCGTGATTGGAGCAAAGCGGAGAGAGAACTTCACTATCATGAAGAATGCACGCCTCAAATAGATGTATTTACTTAATTTTCCAATGTCGATCAGCATAACAACCATCAATGCTATGTAGAACACACATTTTGAAAAATATACCAATAAATGCGATTTTAGATGGGCTTATAACATATACCGGAAGTACCCATGGACTTTTGTGTCTCAAATAAAACAAGACAAGTGCGCAACTTTTCTGCGCAATTGGGAATTGAAGAATTCATCCCAAAATGCAGGAGGTGTATGATGTATCAAAATACTTTCTTCATGTCAGTCAATTATGCTTTTTCATATCTTATAACGATGTTGATATCTTGTGAGATCTATTGACAGTGTTTCATGAAGCGAACATTTTTTTTTAATGTATACATTTTTTTAACATTTTGCCATGATTTTTTCCTTATACTAGATCTGAAGACTTTTTTTTCTGACATCTAGCAATATCATTATTTTCTTTAAAGTGATCTGTAATTGCTTTATTTATTTCATCAAATTTGAAGATCGATTTTTTTTTTCGCCTTCTCTAGCTGGAGACAAGTAGCATAAACGCCTTTCACAACTCAGGACTGGGCTGTCTGTGAGAGTAGTTCAAACTCACGCTAATCTTTCCAATAAGAGCACCTGGGTGTATACGAGCACTTTGGTGGTCGTATAGCCTATCTCAAGGCCTTTAAATGGTCTGACATTAAGGCCTATTCTAAAAGCCTCTGTATTATGTCAATGTTGCAAAGTGTTTTGCTAAATTGACGTCATTTACTAAAAGCCCATGGCTTCTATTTTAGAAGCAGCAGTCCCAGCTGGTTCATTAATTCACACATAAGCCAGTCCCAGTTTAACAGAATCTTTAGCATGTGGGTATTTTTCCGTTTTGTAATAGTTTGTTTATATGATATTCTATTGTTATCTGACATGGATAATGGACATAGCTTGCAAAAAGTTTATTTGTCAGAAAGAAAATTGGAAAATGTATTGCAAGGAAAGGATTTCTTTTGGTTCATTAATTGTTCTTCAAACATTTGCACATCTACATGTAGCTTATACACAGACTAGTGGAAAGAGGTTGAAGTCTGACATCCTTATTTATTTTTATTGATGTACTGTAGTTAACTTTTGGGGGACTATTATTTGGAGGTGTATCCATTTTGGTAAAAACAAACAAAGTCATACATGTACAAGTAACTGAGAAACACATCAAGATTACATATTTAATGTCTTGGCTGACCCTTACCTGATCACCCATGCATGGTGCTGCAGTGTCTTGGCTGACCCCTACCTGATCACCCATGCATACATGTTCTGCTGCTTCTGCAGCTGTTGCTAGTGATTACTCTGGTTTTAAAGGCTATAACAGGGCAGGATGTTTGAGACTGCATATTTAATATCAGTGGAATTCCTAGGGTTTTGTAAAAGACCTTATATCTATTAGAGCTAGAGGCTGTCACAATTGCACTTGCTCTTTATCTTTGCATTTAATATATGGTTGACACTAAGGGTTTATGTAATAATAGAAATAAAAACTATTAGATATAAGGTCTTTTGAAAGACTAGTGGTCGTAGTAAAGTCATTGCAATGCTTATATGTTATGCATAGTCATGACTCTCAACTCTATTACTGAATACATAATCAAAATGCCGATTATATTTGATCTTCTATTGTCCAATACAATCTAAACCATTTACTAACACAAAAGAGACTATATTATGAATTTTATTGGACCTTTTATTTCTGTTTTAGCCCGATTTCCCCGTATAAAGAAAACTCGTCCATTGAGGCGGCCTATATTGATCCGGTAACCACACGACCCCTTCACACCGGAGAAGCCGCTACAATGCTCATCAAACTTTGCGTTTCTGCAGCCTAGGCAGAATATTCAAACACAAAAGTGTTTTCATACCTTGTACCGGTCCAGATGGTAAATTCACGGTTCGGTGGGCAGGTTGCTTATCAGAACTCTCAATATCAATATAATCTAAGGACCGGATACTTTTCATAGTTACTTGCCCTGTCAGTGAGAAAATTTTCACAGGGGCATTGTTATGGAGTATATATCACAAAGCTAATTACTTCTACCACTTTCTATAAGTAGAATCAAATCAGAGAGCTTTCTTTTGGTCTTAATCACTGTCGTGGCCGGCGTGGGCGCACAAGCCCATGTCACTTGGGTGGCATTTGCAGGGGACAGCTGCGGTCATAGCCAAGCAAACATTGATCTACTCTGGGGTGTTGCGTAGTACGAGTCTCATTATATGTAAAGAGTGCTGCACGCAAAAAGTGTTGATTGAGAAATGAAGGGGAGTGAGCAGCGGGGAGATACACCCACCTTGAAATCAAATGTTCAATTGATTTGGCAATCCATGCTGATGGTTCCATCGTTGAAACTGAGTGACAATTGTTCTATGTTAAGGTGTTGCGTGTAGTGAGGTTAGAAGGATTTCCCAATAAAAGTGTAATTAGTAGATTTATCTTTAGGTCTTGTTTTATAGATTGGCGTCAAGTCTCCATCAAGGATGAAGTTGCATTCCTACAATACATGGAGGTACATTGTTATCTGCACTCTTGCTGAAGAGGAAGGATTTTGTTGGCCCGACGAGGAGCGTGCCTCCTGGTGAGATAAACTGGATGATACATTAGATAAGCAGTCCAGCAACTCCTTTGACGCATACACATTTACTCTATCATATACACTAAAATATAAAGCTCTACCAAAAGAAGTAGAAATCTCCGTGATGGGAATAAATACCAACATTCCTACACACCCACAAGTAGTACACTTGATGGAAGAACCCAATACAAAGTTACTACTTCACACTATTCGCATAATGAGCCGTTGACGTGGCCAGTGAGTAGTCCCCAGTCGTACTGTTTTTAGGAGATGAATAGCAACACTCTTTTTCAAACACATATGCAAATTATTCTGGTTTCATTGGCTACAGACACCAGTAGTTTTATGTGATTTGACTGTGGCATCGAAAACCCAAGGTGATAAACCAAAGGGGTTCTTTTTCATTTGTCAATGCCTGTAAGTCTTTATGTAATCATTTCATATTTTCGAAGATTTAAGAATGTAATATAGTGCATCCGCACAATACCAATCACTGGCCTGGCATGGACGTTAAACGTGTACTCTATGTGACTAGTGATCACCATTTTCAAGTTTCCAACGCAATTTGAGCACCCTACCTAAAACGATGCTTCCTGTAGAGGGGTAACAAGCCAGACGGACAGAACACAGTAATTGCTACTGGTCTATAAGCCAGAGTGTATATCCACTGTGGCTACGGTGAAGCGGCAGTCCCAGTGTGCTGTCGTCACGCCAAATCAATACACAAGGAGCCGTTAGAAACTCACTGTGCTATAGACTCGGATCACAACCTTTCCTGTATTGGTAGTTAGTATTTGCGATTATCAAAGAGTTCTCTGGATAAATTGGATAATTTTAAGGTAAATAATATGTCATTTTATGTCATTTATCATTATTTTATAATTTTGGTGTCCCATATGGACAATGTTTTTGTAACTAGTTTGTTCAATTGAACAAGACCTGTGTCCTTACTAATTATATGTGCTGGTAAAATGGCAAAATGACAAAATGACAATGTACATAAATTAAATATTCTCTAAATACAACTAGATCAAAAGTGCTCAGAGAGCACAGCGTCGCTAGAACAACGTTCACTCATGGGCAATACAGATATTTACGTATTTACTTATTTACCCCATGTTTAGAAAACACTTACAATCCGAAATCACACTAGTAATATAAGCTGCTATGCAATGCTGTGCTTTCTGAGCATTTTTCATTTAGTTCACAAAGGGCCAACGTTCAACGTAGGTAACTGTCACCATTCACATAACTATTGTATCAAATACGGAGGTCATGTTTCAAGCTGTATTGAAACTACGACGTAAAAAGCCAAAATTGACTGCAAATGGCCTTCTAGAAAGAACACTTTAATGGGCAAAGTGCCCAAAATGGAATCACTTCGGTGTCGCGTCATACCACAGTTTTATTAAGGGTAAAAATTGGTTCATCGGCAAACGCTCTCGTTTTTTCAGAGACAAACATGCATAGTTTTCAAACGAAACAAGCACAAGGCTAAACGGGACACCTACTTTTACAATACATGCACCAAATCACAACAAATTATAGATTGGATTGTAATGATAGTAAAATAGACCAATTTTTCATGTTACCAAACTAATTGGCCTCAATAACTCAAACACCGATTGGGATTGTTTAAGACTAAACACACGTAAGTTCGACGCCTATGAACTCAAATACCGTTTCAGACGTGATTTACTCATTATTTTTCCCAACTCACGTTTTGACGAGATTAGAAGAATTGTGCTTTTTTATGTAATTCGTTTGAAACTGTACGCTGTCACAGCAGACACTGGCACGCATGTTGCTGCAAAATCCATACAGCTGGGCAGTACTATGATCTACTATTACAATATGGATTATGCAATGCCTATGAAATACAAAAAGTGCCCACCATCAAAAGGCACTTTGAAGAGACGTTGGCCCATCGTCATATCTCACATCTATGTACGCAATATAGTAGACATTCCAACACTGAATATTTGTGCAGGGTAAAAGAAATTCCCGTAGACCGACCATGATTTTAACCGTATTTTGAAAATATAGCAGTTGTTAATCTCCACTGTTTGGCTAGCTTGAATATCTCACTGTTATATCTACATATTCGAGATATCCACTTTCTATTGTATATGTACATTTCATTGAGATTATTTGGATGTTTCTTTAATAACATAAATATACCAATCACTTCTTCTAAATCCACAAATCCAGCTGACGACGTGTTGCATAGAGCAGGTATTGAAAGCTGGAATAATACAATGGAACAATACAGATAAATTCATCTTTATAATTAACATTCTCTGGGCAACCAAATTGATAGAAATATTGCTCGGCTTCAAATACAGATTTCCAATGATCAAACGGTTGATCAGTCAATCCAATTTCAATCTGTGTCTGACCTCGTATTCTTCTTCAGTTGTATTCAACATTATCATGCTTTCAAACATTATTATGGTGAATTCTGTAAGTAAACGTATACGGCAATGGGGGAAAAACAATGAATTGTGGGTGTAATGGAAATGATACTTATAATTATTGAAATGAGGTATTTTGAATCATCGCCTTTTTAAGCATGGATTATTATTATTTGGTTTGACAATGTCACCATGTAAAGTAGAATTTTAAAACCATATTCCATCAAAACTTTTACTCAAATAACCTTGGTTAAATAACGTTAGTAACATTTTCAAAAAAAATCAAATGTGAATTAATTTGTTAATGTGAAGGCTGCTTTCTGCACAGTCAATATTTGGTGGTATAGCTATAATAAGGCATTTAAAATTCTTGAAATATATGTTCTTTATTTGTTACATAAAAATATATAGAAACAACATCAAATCTGTAAAATCAGTCCTATGTATTTGCCATTTCTCCAAAATTTTGTAAGTAATCACAATATCTGAAATTTACACAGTTTTCAACACAGTTCACTACTCATAGCAGCCAAGAGCTACAGTCTGTCTGGAAATTATCATTATCACTGTCCTAAGGTCTTAAGGTCTTAATAGGTCTTCGCACTAACGTATACTGCTATAACAAAAATACATCATTTGTTTGCACTAACTTGTAATTAATCACATTTTACGCAAAAAGTCTGAAACTAAAAGTGAAAATACTTCAAGTTCCCTGCCGAAGTGCCTGTCGCCAACTCTGGTGAGGGTACACCTTTACATTATGCGTGTGCTTGGCGCCTCAGTGATGTACGCGCTACGCTAATTTGCGGTTTAGTTCTAACCAAGCCCAAGACTTTTTGACGACCCCTCTCAGCACTATTCCGATCATCGGCCTGTGATGGGTTGTGGTCTCCACCGAGCGCCTGTCTCATTGGTGCAAGTCACCAAAATCAAACGAGGAAATCCACAGAACCTATAAACTTGTCCTACTTTTACCCGTTTAAATTATATTACAACGATGGGGTGTCTGAATAAGTGACCATCGTATACAGAATCTACAGTAGAACCTTCAATTAATATCACCTTCCTATTGAGACCACCTCTGTAATAAGACCTTTTATCCCGTTAGTCCCAAACCTCCGAAAAGAGAACAGTATTAACCTAAATAATGAGGCCACCTCTCTATTTAGACACAATGTCAGGCCACCATATGGTCAACAATGTGATAATCCTGATGAAGATGAAGGGCTGTATGTCTCCAAGTATGGAAAGGTGACACTTCTAAACGTGTGGCGACTGGGGAGGTTGGTCCAATGGATTAGGGCGCCTGGCAATACATATATGACCGGTCTGGTTTATTAAGAGATAGTGAGCTCGATTCTACGGCCTTCCAAAGCTTTAAATATCTACCCAATTATTTCACATATTGGTCTTAATGAAAATGGTCTACTCTAAGCATCGTCTGCCCCCTGTTGTTGATAACCGTGCGTATAGTTAATTACATTTATTATATTGAACTTCCCAGCCAAACCAGACCTGTGCCGTGCAACTGTAATGCCTGCTCTATAAACAGAAACAACCGTGCGTATAGTTAATTACATTTATTATATTGAACTTCCCATCAAACCAGACCTGTGCCGTGCAACTGTAATGCCTGCTCTATAATCAGAAACGTACATGTTCAGTTGGTATCGACTTGTGCAGCATGTAGTGGTTCATGTGTGAGACTGGTAATCATTCACAGATGAG
>CM032669.1:3768234-3821464 GCA_019095985.1 Streblospio benedicti | reverse complement strand
CAATCTTTCCCTCCTAGCTGACTAACAGCCCCCTATTTCCCCGTCCTAGCTGACTAACATTACCCTCTTTCCTCTGCTAGCTGACTAACAGCCTAGCATTTTTAACCTTAACACACACAGTTATTTTTACCCAATTTATACCCTAATTTGTTCTTAACCATTTGATTTCTATTATCTATTTTAACCCATTGTACCATGATCATCACGTAACCATGACTGCAATCTTCATTATCTTTTTTCAATCATTTCACTAGTTTTACTTCCCTAGATGAGATACTTTTATTTTATATTCACAATGTGACTTAGTGTAGGTCTTTTTTCAAATTTTATATCATCATTCCCTATTCATTATCATTATCACTAAGTTGTGTTACTGACATATGTGGATAGTGCACACCAACAGACAGGGTTAGTCTCACATCCATTACCTATGGATATTTACATGGTATATATAATGCACGGTTTTGTCTACAGAAAAATGCAGTGTGCAAGTTATAATAGAAATCAATTGGAAATTACTAATGTACACATCATTATTTGATTTAGTTATTTATTTTATGCATTTGAAACAGTATTATAACAATGTACGAAAAGGAATAAACATAATTCTATAATATGTTTTACCAAGCCCTGCTAGGGTTTTTAAGTCACCATAGATAATTACTAGTTGATAATCAATAATGCTCTCATGGTACCTAGGTAATAATTCAATTTTTCTTTCACATTGAATTACATTATGGCTAATTAATAACTGCTAGGCTAAAGTTTGCAGTTTCTTTTGATAGAAATAATTGCACGTATGTATCAAGGACGTATCTAGAATTTACACATTAACCAGGGGGTCCGGTTGCATCGTCCCCTGGAATTTTTTTTACAAGGATGCCATTTGGTGCAATTTGAGGCATGTGTTTAAGGCAACTGCAGAGCAGAGTATCTTTGGTGATCATACTGTTCTCTTGCCCCCCCCCATATTGTTGGGATTATAACATACCGTACAGCCAAATGGAATATCGTGTGTTGGTATTGAAAGAAATTTACATCAAACTCAATGGTGTAAGAAGCTTTTTGGTAAGGGGGTTCGCATATTTCCGAGGGATCATATAGCGACTGAGTGGGGGTAGGTTATAGGAGGGGGGCGACTCGCCCCCTCCTAAACAGATTATTTTATAATGAAGGGGAAAATGACACGTGCCCCCTTTAAAAACGCCCTTGCTGTCTGTATACAACAAAGCTGACGTCACATAAAGCAACACACAATCAGATTATAAGGATGATGGTATGTTTTAGTGTTGAGATCATCCTATCTCTGCACGAGTGGTGTATTTGTCTGCACAAGTGAGCGGCAGTGAACGCGTGCAGACAAATATACCACAAGTACAGAGATAGGATGATCTCAAAACTATAACATACCATTATCCTTTTTCCCACCACTTTAACAGATATTATCTAACTTGATGGTGTTTACCGTTCGGCGTTCGTGCACCTAATGATGGCAGCCTGCCGATTCAAATCTTCCCGTCATGATAATGTCAATAGGCTTGCATATCCAGGTAGCTTAAATAACGCCATGATGTTGTGGTACATTCTAGCTTGTTTCACATAGTATTGTATTGTATTAATGCATAGATATACCAAAATGTCCACCATTCAGACCGTCAATATTAAGTTTGTTTATGCAAACTTTAATGGCTGAAGGTTTCAGAGAATCCAAAGCGACCACGTAAAACAGGGTGCGCTCCCAGCACGAACGACATGACGTTTTTGTACGTTGTAGTAATGCATTTATCATGTTAATGAGCATCAGAAAGTCTTTGTTCTCCCATTCACAAAGTAGTGTGATCGCCTCGGCAAAGTAGTGATAAACTCGTATCTCACACGGCTCTTAACCAATCAGAATCGAGAATGAGCGGCTAAGTGGTGAGAAGTCACCGTATTATGCAATGCATATGCAAGTCAATTGAATATCATGCCGTAGAACCTCTTACCACCATTCCATTCTAGGGGACTGTTCTCAATCGAGAGACTACTCTTTACGGAAGGTCCTGGTGGTCTATTTTGATTAGGATGAGGGGGAGCTCCAACTGAGGTGGTGTTAATTGGCGATTTTACTGTACCATAAAACCTCCAAATAAGACCACATCTACATAGATCTACACTAAGACGATATTTCTTGACCCGAAATCCTAATACGAATACAATTGACACATGTCTGCCAATGATGAAAGACTTCAATGGAAAGACCACCACTCTATTGCCAGACTCGAGCATCACAATGGGCGCCATGTCCCCGGAGACCAAGCTGCAGTGCCTGGGCGGCTGGGGCTTCCTGCTGCTCGCCTGCGGACTCTTCATCTTCCTGCCCTCGGCCATCGCCATGGCCGTGTACGCACCGCTCCCGTGAGTAGCCATGTCCATATTACCGCAAAGCGTATAGCTTAAGCCCCACCAGTGAAATTTGGCCACCACCCAAGAAATCTGAATGACAACCCCCACTGTGTCTGAGGAGACCACAATCTCTGGATTTCAACTCCATCATTAATTTATTTAATATATTAATTAGAGTAGCCTGATCAACTTAGGTCAAAGCACAGCATTTAACATTGGATTGATAAGATTGGTCATGACCTAGACAATATGTTTTGTTATTGTGGTGTAATAGAGTAAAATGCATATGGTATTATGTATAAAAGCAATGATTTTGTATAATATGTAACAGTTGGTAGCCTCACGAGGTGACCATGCATAAAGTGAAGCAGTACCGCGGTATTCTCTATTCATGCATGGCAGTTTGGTGTGTTTAGGGATGCATGTTTTTAAAGAGTGCTTGAATTGATATTTGATAAAGACATGATCAATGGAAAATATGTCTGGACTTTAAACTGCGACAAATACAAAATGGATATGGGTATTTAGATTCAGAAATCTATGTGTAGGGCAGAGTCCTGCACGGGACCTTGCGTCTGCACCTGTGAATTTGCGGGCTACGGGCTGAATTGTCACTTACCTGTGGGTGCACGTTTTAATCTCTCTGCAGGCTTAAAATCCTGAAGAGAACCCGCAAAGAAACCCGCATGTTCTACTTGTTCCAATTTTCAAGCAACTTTTCCAGCTTTACATTGTAATATACTTCATAATTACTTCTGTTAAAAAGTGCAGCAGATGTGTTTAATTATATTGATATTGCCAACAAAAACATGATTGGCGTTGTAGTCCTTATAATACAGCAACCGTCCATCTGGATGTTTCCAAACTGAATTACTTTGCCATTCACACAAGATCATAGGCACACATGTTTCCTTTACAGAAACTCCCAGAGAAGCATTCCTTGTTACTCACAGTGATTATGGGTGCAGTTCATTCATGTAAATGCCAATAACTCTGTAGCTGTGGTTAAAATGTGTGATAAATGTATTTAATATGTTTAAACATAACTGTATGTACTTATGAAATATACTGGCTTTAGGGGTTTTGTGGGTTTTGTGCTGTTTGTCCATTAATATCTGTGGGTGCGATCTCAATTTTTGTTAAAAATGCGGGAGCGGGCTTGGGTGCAGGTTTCACATTAAAACATGCTGGGTGGGTGTGGGTGCAAACTTACCACCCACGCAGGGCTTTGGACTAGGGACTGTGTTCTTTTTCTTAGGCCCGTATAGTATTAGACATGTTATGGGGCACTTCAGTACCAAGTATAGTAAGCCGACTAGTGACACTTCGAACTTAGATTCTGTGCTCAGCGGACATTGGTTAGACAACCCAACTCCTGTAGAGTTCGTCCACTATTTTTTACCTGTGACCAGTCTCTGTCTTCCCCACTTGGATATGTCAGGCAGTGGTCAGCCCTCCGTCCGTTCATGAAGTAGGTGAGTGGTTATTGTTATTAGAACACAACTGGAATCTCTTCTACTGGACAAGACGGTTTCGAGCGGTGTGCTACCCACGCTTGTGCTTGCCATCCTCAGGAAGTCGACTCGATTCGTGTTCGACCTGGATGCCTGTAAGTCGAAGACTTACAAGCGATAGCAGTTCCCGGGGGCTACATTCGTGTGTCCCTTTAACCAAATAGGAGCTGCCTACGGGCCTGTTGGGTTTGCGTTGATATGCGAATCAGGCATGTAGACGCAGTATTAGGGATTAATGAAAACATCGATAAGTCCAGGTGTGTAATACCTGGTATCACTGATTGCCTGAAAAAGGCGTCAATGGTAAAAGGTTTACAGTTTTCGTGCCGTGATGAGGATATCAGGCTTTGTCCCAAGAAGATTCACTTGATATGGAAATAACCAAGCTTCTTGGAGTCTAAGTTGGTCAGTAGGGGAACCTGCAGTCCAAAAACCAACTGCTGCAGATGGCGGGAAGGATGCACTATAGGAGTTCACTCGTAGTTCGTGCCTGTAGAAATTAACTACGGGAAACCACACGGTTACTCACCCATGCCAGTCCAGAATTCCCACCCGGAATTGAGACATGACATCGACAAGACACTCCGATCTCTTAGTGAGTCGGAAATGGATTGACCAAGCACTGCACACCCTAGTCAATTCAACTGCCAGCCACAGGAAACCTTGGTCAATCAAGCAACAAGCAAGTACTGGGGTGGACATTTTGCCACCCAGAAACCCAGTAACTCTGTGGCCAGCCACAGGAACACTCGATGTGGCACTAGTAACCTTACCATCTACCACTTGCGTAACCACCTTGCACATCATTTTTTTTTCTGGATTCGAAAGCAACAGGGTTTTCAGCTTGTTTCAGGTCTCAAGTGAGATATAATACGGCTAGGATACTGAATGCTTTTCAGCATTTCTCACCTAGTGACAGTATTCTAAGTGTTAGTGAACATAGCTCGCATTTGGTTCACCAAACTGAAACTATACATTTCTAGCAAATAGTACAAGTGGAATCCTTTTGCTAGATTCTCGGATAAGACTGGTAGGTTTCACTTCAGTCTGTGGCCAGACGTGGTTGAGTGGTAATGGCTGCAAACGGGTGTACCCGAAGACAATTGTAAGACTTATTAGTGGGCCATTAGCGTGAAGTGGGTGAGTTTGCAACTTTCCTATGTTAGTGTTGATTTTGGTTGAGATGTTTTGACCCCCGTTCCATGGTCGGGACCTGGACGAAAACTAGATAATGATGCATCACTTTTGGTGGTCGCCATCAAGTCGGTATCATGTCTTTACCAAGTCGCTATCTAGTCTCCATAGTCGGCAGCAAGTCGTTATATAGTCTTCAAAAAAGTCGCCGGCAGACCGGCGATTGGTCGCGATTTTCTTTCCTTTCCCCTGTCCCACATCCCTGATTATCAGGAGCTACACAGCGGGACATCCAGGCTCACGGTGGCGGGTGTTTTGCCGCCTTCCTGGAGTATATACACACACGCAGCCAAGACTGTCAACAGGCCTGCCTGCCCTCACCTCAGCCGACCCTGCCCGGGACCAGTGATAACACCCGCCCCATGCGTCAGACACCCAGATTTTTAAGATTGCACGCCCAGCACTGGGAGACTACATGATAGTAGTAGCACCACCAAGAACATTAAGCTCCGCCCACCTCACTTCAGGCACTGATCGCACCCTGGTTGCCGCTGCCGCAGGCAGTTTACAGGCCCAACCCTGTCTGGTAACAGTTTAAACTCCTACCTCTTCCCGCCCTGACCTTTCATCTTGCCTCTTGTCTCCTCTGCTCCCTGCTCCCCAAGTGGCCGCACCAGACTTCAACCGTATGCAAACTAACTGACCAATTAACCTCTGCCTTACTTTCACCATGTCACATTGCCCCTCGGTCAGTTCAGGTCATGCCGCCTAATCACTCCTTTGATAAGCCGACCCCGGGCTGACCGCCGCCTGACCACAACCAGGTGCACTGGGTCACCCCAGGTCAAGGTCTCTGGCGGCAGCTGAGGTAGAGAGGGTTGGGTAGAGAAGAAGGGGATAGTGGCGGCGGAAGAAAGAGTAGTGGAGGGTGTAATACTTAATCTGTTCCGCACGTGTATGCCAGGGGTAGCAGTAGCTGGGCGAGGGATATTAGAGGGATCAATCATTGCCATATACATGTAGTGTGTATGTGACGGTCATATATGACGATGGGAGGAAGGTGATGGGGTGTCTTTAATCTGTCACAGACCTGTATACTAACGGGAGCTGGTACGAGGGATGGGGTACTGTTTTTAAACCATTTTGACCCAAGATCACGACCAGTTTTCTTCAAGTCCCCACTTACTCGAGACCTAATCGCAATCAAGTCTTCTTAGTCTTTACCAGGTCTTTACAAGGGTGATCCTACTTTCTTTCTAACCGAGACCTAGGGATCACTACTCTTTCCTTTCAGCTGAAGCCCACTCCAGATATCCACTCCGCCGGGTGTGACTTATAGGAGCCGCTACCGACGGAGATGATCGACATCACAAGAACATGGCATGGATAACACATGGATATTTTGCGGGGTGAGTTTTCATTGGACAAGTTAGTCCCGTATAAGCGGACGACCTTGTAAAGTGAAAACTGGGGGACGGTGTGAAAAATAGCTGTTAGTGATAGGTCACTAGCGCACAGCCCTCTTAAAGAGACTTCCAGAATAGGTTGCCCTGTATAATTGCCTCAGTTAGGATTAGAACCTCCCACCTTGTACCACTTCAGTAGGGACCAGGGCCTTGCGAGGGTCCCAGGGCCCTGCAGCCTGTAGTTCCCGCCTCTGCACCAGCAAATTTTTATGTTGAATATGTTAGGTATGTGTTAAATTGATAAAATGCTTGCCTGCCTAATGAGCATCGTATGAGTTCAATTTTGACATTTTGCCAATTAACGTTTGTCTATCAGAGAGCAAATTTGGGCAATATTTTAATTTCCCACCCGCTTGTTTTAATACCATTTCAAGCTCGGCCATCACATTTAGTACAATGAGTATATCAATCCAGAGTGCTTAGAGAGCACATTATAACGTTCACTCATAGGCAATAGCATCGTTGGTTTCACGGCTTTATACTTTACACCGCCTTTTACCAGTCCCTGTATCGTATCTAGCCGTGTGAGAAATGGATCTCCAATGTAAAATTCATGGCATAAAGTGAGATGTGAGAATGAAAACTCCACAGAACATGATGATACCAGAGATAAGCGTAGCTCTATATGATAATCATTTACATGGTATCACAGTACTCTCCACGGGTACAGTTCACACCTGATATCTGGTCAAATCTCTTGTGGAGAGTGTGCACCAGACTGTATATATTGGACGTGTTTAAAACTCGAAAATTTCAATGAGCACGTATGTGCTCATGGAAGGGGTGGAAGTTTTCGGTGGTTCGGGGGATCGGGGGATTCAGTTGAACCCCCTTGAGTTTGACATTCACTTACGATAAGACTCAATATGAAACTTTCAGTGAAACCTCCTAAAGGTACACATTGGACATGCATAACATGAGGGCCTAAGTTTGATGACAAATGTTACATTTGTGCCCATATTTCGTGTTTAAACAACACAGATGGAAGAAATATCTCGCAAGCTCTGGCAATATTCACCACATTCGGGCATGCATTCATACATGGTGACCAACAAACCATGACATATATTCATTATAACACGATAAACACTCAAGGATGTCAATATTTCACAACAAATGAACTGGAATTTAAAAAATATTTTTTGAAAAGTTAGGACGTCATGCGATATTAAACGTCTTACATATCTCTGTGTAGTACAACAAACGCCATAGGTTTAGAAATAATGTCAGACGTACTATTTCATGTCACTCTTACTTAGAAATAGGTACGTATTTACGGACCTGTAAGTTTTACCGAGAAAAATTCTTTAACATTGGCATACATTTAGTGAGTGTTCAATATAATTATATATAGGAGGTGAAAGTTACGAGAACAGGAACTACCGTTACATCCAGACTAAACTCAACTGGATTCTGGAGCGAGCGATGATACCGGACGTCGTAATAGGAGAAATTGCGCAATACATTTTGAACGCACACAGCTCAATAAAACTTTCGACTTCAGCAATCTCACTTACATACATCACAGATAATATATTTTCCTTTCGTCCCATAATAAAATTAGCTATAAACTATCGCATTTAGTATATTTAATTTAAGTTGAACCAGTGACATCGTTGCATGATCCCAAAAAGTCTACTGACAATATAAGCAGGCGACGACAGGTGTAGTGACAATAAAAAAACACCAAACAGGCATTGGGTCATCGTCGTATTAATATATAATTTTGATGGAAATAATCTGCAGTAATATGCGATTCCATTCATATATATAAGTCTATGTAATTGTTTTAAGTAAATAGTTTAATTTGACCATTAATCACATCCATCACCACATCTAACACTTAGCGTTCGGCGTTTGCTGTCAAAATGAATTGGCTATTACTCGATTTTGTCAAAATCGGACTAGTTGCTATATATTCCATTATTTATTATGGTCAAAATAAGAAACTAGACAATCTTAAGAATGTGTACTGTTAATGTGAAAACGTTCGGATGAAAATCATATGAGCTACTACAGGATTATCGTTCTATGTCAACAATGGAAAACTCCGAATCGACTGACTAGACTCACGTCATTTTCTGGTCGGACGCACGACGTATTTCGTAGTATGATCCAGTTACAGCTACATCCCGCAAAAGCATCCATTTAAAGTACATCTCGCAAAAGAACTTCCGACCTCTATTGATTTACTTATTTAGATACCGAAAGTGTGACCCACTTTTAGAGGGCACTATTGCCCGGTCTCTATGGAGAAATATTGACTGGCTGATTTCGGCTGTAAGCCAATAGAATGCAGGATTTAGGGGCGTGCCGCAGATTGAGTGTTATAATGTCCTACCCAGCGATACGTAAGACGTTTATTATTGCATGGTGTCCTAACTTTTTAAAAAGTACTTTGTAAATTCCAGTTCATTTGTTGTGAAATATTGACATCTTTGAGTGTTTATCCTGTTATCATGAATATAGTGGTAGTAGTAGTAGTTTATTTATTTATGTGTCACCTGATATAATAAATCATAAAATACATCAATTCAAAATAAAATCATCAGCCGGTTATAAAACCTATGAGACACAGTACTTTACAATAAAATAATCATTAATTAAAATCAATTAAAATATATGTCATGGTTTGTCGGTCACAGTGTATGAATGCATGCCCGAAAGTGGTGAATATTGCCCGAGCTTGCAAGGGCAATATTCAACCACATGACATATTTCTTTGATAATGGCTCTTGATTGACCTGGGAACTTGATATGTTTTCATGTTTGATCTTTACCTGACCTCGTACATGACAAAACAAGAAGACGGCATTAGAAAGTTCTTGGTCAGGCCAATTGCACAATTACATTCCTCATACTTTCCTAAAACTATTTTCATGAGCTAACAAATGGCACTTAGGGCCTTTGATCATTGACTGGTCAAACCATTGTACCGAAACAACGAACTACATGTAATATCAACTGCCATTCCATTGTATGCGCAGAGACTGGAGCGGCGACAAGATCGCGGCGCTGTCGTTCCTCATCATCGGGCTGGTGATGCTGGCCGTGTGCGTGCCGCTCATCGCGTACTGGTGCCGCGCCAGCAGACAGCAGCCGGCGGCCGGCGGCGGCGAGGACGCCAACACCAACGCCAACAACAATGTGAGTGGCTGATGTGGCCACCTTCGGCAGAAGTGAAAATATTGTTTACCTTAGACACGTGTCCTTAAAAGAGTGGTTCACTTTATTTGTGTCAAGCAGGAAAACATCGTAAACAGGCGATATATAAGACAGGTGTCGTTACAGAGTGTCTGCATGCTCAAAAGGTAACAGATACTGGAATATTTGGAAAGCCCACAAAAGGTGGTGTCTTTCAGTATAGAAAGGGCGTCTAGTAAGAAAAAAATTGGTATGAGTGAATTTTGAAATATGTTTTCATGTTAATTTCTAAATCTTGGTTTGCGCATTTTGTTTTGGTGACCAATGAGTAATCAAATATATTTTCATTCATTGCGCTTCCTGCTTGATGCCAATGAGTTTTAAAATGTAAACATTCTGTGGTTATCCTACTGGGATATTACTGTGCCATATGGTGAAGTAGATAATAGGACGTGAATCCTAATGTGATGTTAGCACCTCGCTTTTAAGCCTAAGAAGATGGAAGCCGAGTCTCCTGATTTGGCCAAGACCAGTGCCGTGAGTATGGCACCCACTGCACCCTCTACGGGCGTCTACTTTGCTTTCATTGAAAAATAAATCATCATATCATTCTCATATGTATTGACCGTCAGAAAGCAGCGTTCAGTGCGGTCGTGGTGACATCCGTGATTTGACCAAGGTCATCATGTTTGTATAAAACTGTTCCATAAGCTTACCGTGCTGGATGCTGCTAGAATGTCATGATATTTAGTAAAGATACAAAAATGAATTTTCCATAGGCAGATCCAGGGGGCCGCAGGGGGGTACACCCCACCCCACCCCCCTTTCCCCACCCAAATGCTTCATTTTCTTAGGGTTTTTTTACATGTCCGCCATCGATCGCACGTACGAAACCCATGAAATCCCTAAAGTGCGCACCCCCCCCCTTTTTTTCAAAGACCTGGATCTGCCATTGTTTTCCATTATTATATAAGGTTTTACAGCTCAATTAACAAAAACAATGATAAAATACAAGTCATGCAAAATAGATTTCACATAAACAATTAAATTTACTAAAAAGTCGACCTACCGTAGAGAGTGGCGCACTGTGTGTGGTGGCTGTACTCCCAAACCCTCACTGTTTATGCTACTTCACTATATTTTGTCATTTTCTTCTTATTTTTATTGATATTTGTATCAAGATATTTTTTTTAATTTCGGTAACCAGATAGCCAGTTAGATTTTTAACATATTCAGATTTCATGAGGGGGTTATAAAGAAGTAGAATTAGGGGAAAAAATGGTAAAAGGGAGAGAAATGCGACCATAGGGTATAGTTGTGATGTTTTGGCCACCTCCACCCACTGTCCCTGTACTAGGGATGTCACCCATGACAGATTTGTATGATTTTATGATTATTTGCATTCGGCTTGAAAGGGGGTGCACGATGCAATGATTTGTTTGAAAGCACAAAAAGCCAGATTTCTCATAGTGCATATCAGTATTGCATGCTGTAATGCTCAACATTAGAAAAATAAGCTCTACACAAATATATTCTAAACATGCAGCTACGAATGTTTTCCATGCGAGAAAGCTTTAGAGGCTTAACCATGTTCATGTGCACCATACCGTATGCTATACACCAAAATGACTATGTAGTTCCTGTCTAAAACCAACAGGTGGCTACAAACAATTGCATGCTAGGAAAAAATAGACAAACAGTATAAGTCTTTATCATTTCTGGCCGTGGCATCAAAGAGCTTTGGTTGATTGAGACTGCACCATGTGCAGGTAAAAAAAATTGTAGTAATTATTTTGATAGAATTTTGTACGTCGTTGATAACTACCACCTCGGGTACTATACGATCGGACATAACTATTTCATTGACACAGCGATTAGAAAAGTGGTCTATGTGGATGCACGTAATTATATATCTAATTATTTATAAATCAGCATCAAAATATGTTACATCGTTGCTTTGTATGTATAATTGTAAATATGATTTGATTTCAGAGGTTATGTATTTAATTTTGTATATTGAATTTCAGCAATAAGTCATATCATTCGCACTTGCACCATTCAATTTACTGTGTAAGATTGTATAACTTTTTCTTGAGATACGCCATACAATGTATTATATGCACAGAATACACATAGGTTTTGATACGTGTCATATGTTGCTGTTAATAAAGAAATGGTTTTATGAATGTCTTTTCCATTGAAAAGTTTAGGATATAATACATTTAATCTTATTTACAATTAGCAGGTTACATTGTAAGAGCTAAATTAATATATTTTAAGATACAATTCGCTAATGAGCCATTAAAGAACATGCGTTTTTATGTTCTACCCACATTCCTGAGAATACACCTATTTTTTACTGTCTGGCCACCCGAACGCAACAAACGTATTTTGGAACCTTTTATCGTATAAAGTACAGAATGGCAATTTATTTTTCTAAATACAAAAATGTATAGGAGACGACAATGGCATCGTGGTCATCCCGATGTGGTGTCGATTTTGACGCTCAGTTGCAAATTCACTCAAGCACAAAATTCACACTAATCAGGAGGAGGGGGAGGGGTGTTCAACTATGCACTCCAAATATGTTGTCATTATTTCAGACGAGCCTCCAGAGCTGTTAGGCTGCCCTCACTCGTTGCTGGTCTGGAACATTCCAGCATGGACACACACTCACCTTACATACTCCTGTGTTAAGAAAGTGAAATGTATGTATGTGAATTAAAATATTCAAGAACTTGTTTGTTTTCATGAAAGAAGTTTGTAATGAATGTTCAGAAAAATATGTGTTAGAGTGGGATTCACGCTATAGTTAACTGGTACAATCTGACTAAATTTAAGAGAAGGTTTCAAGGGTAGAAGGATTTCTCTATAACACTGTTATATGCTGTTCCAGTATCATTCATTGAACGAGCGTGTATGGTATCTTGAAATCAGAGTCCAGTGTATTAAATATAAAAAAATGTCAATTTCATAATTCTATTGTCTCTTATTACTTGTGCAGAAATAATTTACAAAGTATCCCACAATGGTAACCCTTTTCAGAAACATGTATGTGTTCTGTACATGGCTTCCGCGTAGAATTGTTGGTGTCTTATAATATAAGTTTGTACTAATGGTAACGTTTTATATTTTGCTACATTAATAAAAGGCTGCTTTTCAAATAGTTAAATTCATAGAATGTGTGACTGAAAGGACGATTTCGCAGTTTCCTGCGCGCTGGATTGTTTGAATTAGTTTGTTTAATCAATTATGTAAAATCAGCATACTCATTTCATAATACCTACCAGCGTGTACGTATTACCAGTGTGAATGTGCACATTTAGTGGTGTTGAAGTAGTTTCTATGAAATCGTACCAAAGGTTTTGAAAATGAACATGGTGTAACATAATTCACGATACTTGAAACATGCATGATACGCCATTGTATATTGAATCTTATATTGAGATATAATGTATAATTTTGATTCTAAAAGCCCACAATGTTTTGCCATTTAGTCTATCTCAATAGTTTCTCAGTATTAACCTGAGTTATTTCTGGCACAATTTTATCACTAAATACTCTAATTGACAAATAATTTTATTAATTTACAACTATATGTAATAACCTACGGGTTGGAAAAACTAATACAATGCTTCATATCATTCTATATATAGTGTGTACTCCTACCAATTGTTGAATCCTACTTGAAGAATGTTTATGTACCAGTGCAAATCTATCATGTACAGGTTCATTTCTATGTGTAAATAGTGACGATCCATGTACAGAGCATTTGTTATTCTGTGATATTATGATCAAATGTGATTCAGCAATTTACGTCCAACAAACTATTTTGTTAACTTTACATGAAGCATATTTGTGGTCTATTATAATCTTTGCAATGTGCAATGTTATTTTCATACGTCAATTTCTCTACATGGAAGCTGGAAACTGCTTCTATTTTCTTGCGGGTTTTTTTGTCTGTTTTTTCTATCAAGATATTGTTGTTTATCATAACTTGAATTTATATTTGATTATTATTTAGCAATGTTATTATACCTTAAAATGTCTGTATTATTCATATGAGCTTCCTTCCTGATGTGTTATATGGTTGTTGTGTATTACTAGTTTTAGAGTTTGAATGGAATATGTCCATACATGTGATATTTCTTGGTTGATATTTTTAATGTTTTCATTTTAATAGTGATATTTTACAGTTGTATATCAAACAATATACATTATATTAAAAACAATAAAAGTAGGAAATGAAATGTGTTTAAATGTGTTGTAAATTTAATATATCTCACAAATACATCATCGTCGGTTTTCACGACTTGATCACTCACACTGCCTTAAAGTCCTTGTTCAAACCAACTGCGTATATAGTCGTGAGATATAACGATGCAAATACATCAGCTCCTTAGGTTACCAACTAAAATGAGTTTATGATTTTCATTACTATGTCCTAGCAATGACCGTCCAAGAGACGGACGCTGGCATCCTGTTTGACTAAAAAATTTCGCATAGAAATCCAGCGAACATGAGGTGCGCATTTGACACGCCGAACATATAACGATAATGATAACGATACGTTTATTTCAGATATGTAAAATTGTAAAATTTTACAACCCATATAAATAAAATTTTATATACAGTATATACATAATAGCGAACATTATTCAAAATTCTAAAAATACACATATTACAGTTAATAATTTTTGGGTATTAAAATTATACAGTGTTCTGTTCCACCTGTTTGATTGACTACAGTCAATATAAAATACAGAATTAATAATGGTTCTAATTAAAATATTATTACTCTTTTGGATAAGTTGTCTAAAACCATATATCAACTGTCGCCCGATTTCATTAAAAGATTTGACATTATACTGTGACATTAAAAGCCTCACGTCATTCCTATCTATATTAAGAAAGTTTTTAAAAACTATTATATGCACTCTTTATCTTTCTAAATACCGAAGAAGTAAAATTCCTCCATTGACTTATACAGTAAAAACTTGCACAATACGCTTTAAATAGTTTACATTTGATTTCATTACTGCTAAATTTGAATCTTTTAATAAGAACATTGCCTCTTGCATAAATACTCCTTATTTGTCTCTTTATATCACAGTCATCTTTCATTGTATCAGTAAGAAACACACCAAGATATTTTTGCTCATGTACAATCTTAAGTTGTTTACCATCTAAATACATTGCAGGTATGCTCAGATTTTTTAACCATCTTGGTTTAACGCACATTAAAACACTTTTTTCACATTATATACTAATTCATGTTCACTGGCAAACTTATCACATATGGCGAGTAATTTCTGCATAGCAGATGGAGACGGGGCCAATAACACAGCATCATCCGCATAAAACAGGTGGTTAACTTGACAATCATTTAAAACACACCCATCTCTCAGTCTATTAAGATTTACACTGATCTCATCAGTATACAAATTGTAGAAAAAAGGTGACAATATACTACCCTGTCGAACTCCATTACTAACATTAAAAGGTTCAGAAACATATCCATTCCATCTAACATAAAAATATTGTTTACTGTACCATACATATAAGATTCTAACAATCAACATTGGTAACTTCCTATCAATCAGCTTTTTAAATAGGGTCCAGTGATTAACCTTATCAAAGGCTTTGCTTGCATCAAGAAAACATATATACATCGGACTACCAGCATGAGTGTAATATTCTGTTATTTGCTTAAGGGCATAAATGCACATTTCAGTTGACAACTTTGTTTTAAAACCAAATTGATTGTCTGTGGTTGTAAACAGTAATTTATAACGATTAAGTATATCTGGGGGGAGTTAGTAATAGATGCCCTTCAATGTAAGCGTTGAACTGTTTTATTCGATTTGATCGCATAAGGAATCTAGAGTTTAGATGCAATACAAGTTCACCCATAGGCAGATCCAGGGGGCGCTGGGGGCGTGTGACCCCCCACCCCACCCCTCCCTTTCCCACCAAAATACTTAATTTTTATAGAGTTTTTTACACATCTGCCTTTGATCGCGCGTACAAAACCCATAAAATCCCTGAAGTGCGCACCCCTTTTCTAAAAACCGGGATCTGCCATTGCAGTTCATCAACATTCATATGTTTAGATAACTTGTGTTTTAGCTCTAGTACTGCATGCATACATTTATGCTACGGTTTATTTTTCCTCCTTAAGATATTGTTTTTAACTCATCTTGCACTGTACTTGGTTATTGGCACGGTGCAATATTGAGATACCCACATTGATGAACTAATGAGAAGGTGATGACTCGTTGCCTGGCTCTATATGGCAGAAGGGCAAACTGACCAGCTCCTGAACACAAATACTGCTTTCCTCCTGAGAGTGATCACGGGTCTCAGGACGAAACCCTCTGCCTAGCTGAACTATCTAGGAGCTTGTCCTCTCACAAGAGATCTACCTAGATTATCATTCTTAAACCTAGTGGTAACTGGTTTGGGATATGTCTGTGGATAGGACATACTGTCCATGGTATTCATCTTAATTTGCACTTTGAATATGATTTTAAGCAACAGAGTTATTTCAACCATCAAGCAATCATTTAGATGCAAAGATGATGTAAAGCTGGAGTATATCTCTCATACATCAGATGATCTTCAAAAAGTAAACCAGCTTAGTGTCATAGATATAGATGGGAAAATGTATCGAAGTCTGGATCATATAACATTACAATGAGGACAGAAATCGACAATCCAACTTAAAAACCAAAGCAATGTAGTTGTAGGCTTTGACCACCCCATGATTACTTAATGGGATGTGTTTCTTTGACTGCCTTCTAAGACCAAGATTATCAATAAGAAAGCAGCAAGCTTTGAAAATGTATTATTGATATAGTGAAACTTTGAATTATGATCACTGCGATAAAGAGACTAGAAAGACCATTCCTCATGTCCCCATAAAGAAACCATCCCAAACCTCCATACCTATATTGAGAGCACATTTTATTTAAAGAACCTCTCAGTGGTGAATATTGCTCAATAATGGAATAAATAGTTAATAACAGAAGGGGTCGATTCATAGCCTTTTATTTTTTGTAAGTAATGATTCATTTATTTATTTATGTTAATGAGCTCAGGCTAATTTATTTTATTTGTAAAAGCTTAACACTAAATGTTTCCTGAATAACTGAATAACGGGAACATTATGTATGAATTCTAATACATATATTTTACCCAAATAATCTGACATTGCACATTATAACTACATGTGGTTGTAGGTCAGTTAATATGCTGGAGTACCTTAACCATCCTAATGTATCCATCATAAGGAGAAAGCAGTTTTCTTGGTGAATTCTATTGAAATACAATTTTCAAATCACAATGTTCTGATGTTTTTAGTTTCGTATTTTTTTCCAAAATTAAATTGGTCATTGCAAATTATGCGCAAGGTATACTTTGGTAAACTTCAGGATTCTCTTTTACTGAATTGTTATCTATCACACCAGATCATTACCTGCTTTAAAGCAATTAGTTCTACCATTTTTTGCTTAAAATCTTCGGCTAATAGATTTATATCAAACAATCAATCCAACTAAATAAATAAAATGTTCTTAATGTATTCCTGTTTTGATTATTTACTTTTGTGTTCATATATATTTGGCGACGTCTTGAGAAAGCATCCGGGGCCTGATGGCCAGCACCTGGGACCTGTTTAATCTCGTAGTCATACTGAAGAGTGCGTTCCTTGATGCTAAAGAGTCGAGGATTTTTTTATATTGTACATGTTCCTATCACCTAGAATCTTGACTAGTGTTTTGTGGTCAGTAGCAATAAGTAGGTTACTACATCCCAGCACAAATAATCGACATTTCTCAATGGCGTAGGCACCAGCCAGGGCTTCGCCTTCCACTGGAGCATATCTGGACTCTGCAGGTGTAGTGAAGCGAGAGCCTGCAAATTTTAGACGCCACCCATCAGTACAACAGTACGGTGCTTTCTGCATAGAACATCTGCAATGCTTCTGAAGTAAAGTAAAGCCAAGAACTTCGTTTGACCAGTCCGTGCATAGGCAAGTGTGGCGGTTTTGTTGGTATGGGTGGATTCCATCATGAACCATGGCCAGGATGGCGGCTTTGCTATTTTCAAAGGCACGATCTAAGGCTACTCAGTACCACATGCCTGGCTTAAGTAGATCACGATGGGGAACCGTCTTTACGACAACTACCATTCTGGAGCCCCATATTGTAGGGGTTCCTGGAGGCACTGGCTCGATAATGCCAAGTCTCACACCACGGTCTAAGTCAATCTTGACCTTTTCTTTCCAGTGATGTGGAATTGGGGTGGGGCAGTGATGGGCACTCGGTTTGGCATTCGGTTGGAAGTGTATAGTAATGTGATTGCCTGTCATCTGCGGTAATGATGCTCACAAGTGTTGAAAGCACTTGATTTATAGTAATCTAATATCCACTCTTCTAGTTTCTTCACATTTGCATCAATGGGTAATGGAATTTGGCTTGGTGGGTTTGGAGTCTCAGAGCGTCTAGGGCAAGAACATTCTTCATTCGGAGAAGAGAGTGAAGCATAATGTGATTTAGAAATCCATGGCTGATGCATCCTAAGTCACGAAGTGCCGATTTTGATGGGTATAAGCCATGTGCATTTTCACAGATGTATATCAATTGATTGGTATTAGCATTTTCCGTGCTTATTGTGGCTAACAGTACACCCCATATGTCAAGTTTAGACTCTGTTACCCCCTTGATGCGATGCGATTCAGGTGATGCCTTTCAATGCCAAGCGGCTCTAAAATAAATGGACCACTGGCACAAGTCTGGGCCCCAGTGTCAACAATTGCATTGACTTGTCCCGACTTGGCTGAGCGGGACAATGTGCAGTGAAAGCTGTCATGTGCTTCGATAAGCGGGTGACTGTAATTTTACGTAAGGGAAGGGACTTGGGTGATTGTTCAGAAAAAAATCCCTGTTGTGATGCCATTCCATGTGTGGAATTATTATCTTATTATGAAGTTTGGAACCACTGGGTTTTGGTATGTCAGAGTTTGACCATGCTGTTTTGTTAGTGTTGTGTACACTTTTTATGAACGTCCTCTCACCATCTGAGACCGTGGCCAGCCATGAAGATGACGTCTCCATTGCGTCTGTCACTTCAGTGCTTCTAGTAAGTAAAGATGTTGCACACAGAACGTGCTGGGCAGTGTTTCTTCCGAGGCTTGGTAGTACCTGGGCCATGCTCGGTGCTGCCACAACCTTGACAACCTATTACAGATGACGTGCTGTGTACAGGTTGAGATGTTTGCTGTTGTGATCTTTTATAAGTAGATCTCTGGGCAGCGAGGGATGATGAGTCAGTAAGCTGCTTTTTGGCTTTCTTACCACTCTCTAATGCTTGTATTAGATTGAATTTTTCATCCAGCGACTTCACTTTTGCAGAGCGTGTGAGAAGCTCTCCTTGTATATCCTGGTCATAGCATCCAGCAGTGAGGATGTCAGCAATCATCTCCGATGCATAGGAATTAGTGTTATGATTGTAATCTGCACTACTGCATTTCAGCCGGAAATCACAATGATCTGCTTTGGCTCGTAATTTTCTTATGAATTGCTTAGCTGACTGTCATTCTTGCTTCATGTTATAAAATTCTTGCCGGTGGACTGATGTATTTTTTGTATTACTGGTATTTCATGTATTTTGTCCATAAGCTCGGTCTCATCCAGCTCATCAATGGCGGATCCCAGGAAATCAATGAGCGTTTGGCGGAGATCATCTGTGCAACAGTGACGCAGTTCTGATGGTACATTATTTGGAAGCTTTGTTTGTTTCTTATAGAACTTCCATTCGTTGGTGAAAAATGACCACTGGTTTTCACTACAGTCCAAACTGATAGATGGTGGGTCTAGACGACGGGCTTTTTGTAACGTTTGAGATACTGGGTTTGCTGGTGTAGCCAATGCACCACTGATAGCACTCTGAATTATGTTTTTCAGCTGTTCCATCGTGACAGACATGATATGACATGAGTACCTGTTAAAGAAGTGGACCCAGCGTCTGGAGAAGATAGATGTTTGCTGTTTCCCTATGTCACCCATGATCACCAGTGACTGTTGGATTATTTATTGCTACAGTAATTTAAAACTTGTTGACTGCGCCATGTAGAATACACGTCCTAACTCGACAAGATAAGATTTGATGCAAAACTAACTTTATTTGAATAAACACATAGTATATATATATAGTACAATCAAGTGTAATGCAGTAATATCATATTAACAGTCTAAGGTGAGATTATACTCTGCGCCTAATCTACAACCAGCTGGAAGACAACACCGTCCAGTCATTGTCATTGGACATCTTCCAGTATGACATGCTGCAGAGCATGCA
The DNA here is from genome assembly GCA_019095985.1 of Streblospio benedicti. Lineage (NCBI taxonomy): Eukaryota > Metazoa > Annelida > Polychaeta > Spionida > Spionidae > Streblospio > Streblospio benedicti. Next base: position 3,801,462 of record CM032669.1, on the reverse strand, counting down.
ATAACAGGATTGCTGCTCTCTCTCTCTCCCGCTGCCAAGTGCCTCATGGACTTTTATATTTGTATTTATACAGATGCAGATACAGATACATCATGTATCATCACAAAAGCAGTGAGGCGTGTCAAAAGGTACAAATTTATGGTATCATGGCCCATGTGAGGGTAATTGTTTCTTGGGGGAGGGATATTGCTTATGCAAGATTAAAGGCAACTTTGTATAGAACAGCTCGTGACAATGTACACTGATGAAAAATGTCATAAATTCTTAATTAAAGTCTGTAATACAGCTCATACATTATCATATTAGAAATGTACAAATTAAAAGCTTCAATGAAATACAAAAAATACGAATTGTCGTTGTACTGGATATGAAGAACCACACTATCATGGCATGGTGGTAGCTTCGTCACATCTGTGGTATGACGGTTCCATTTTTTCATTTTTTGATTGGTGTTGGTAAATTGACCAAAATTGTAAAGCTGGCAACTCAAAATATTTCTACTTCTTTCAATGTTTGATTATCTAGCTCAAATCTATCTCCCAACCTCTTCATTGCTGTACAAAATTCCTCATTCTCCATCAGCTTCCACGCAGCTTTTTTGCCATGTCCAGCAAACTTACTTGTGGAATCACATCCAGATAATGCATGCATACCTAGTAGCCCATCACAAACACTTTCACCCAATCTGTTAGTGATGCTTAAGACATCAATGTATGCCCAAACTTTGTTCTTTCGTGTTCTAAACAGCAGTGGCAGATAATGCCTAGAAGAGAATGCTTAGGGTTGTAAAACCTGTCTTCAGCTATATCTATCGTTGGTAGAAATATGCTTGCTAAAAAGACGTGAGAGAGAGAGAGAAGTATAAAAATATACCCGCAAGCACTGGGAAACACATATATATCATTCAAAAGCACTAAAAATGGTAATAAGACCCTTCCCAAAATTTCGTCTTCATGTGGGATTCGAACCCACGACCTTGAGATCGTGAGTTCGAAGTCCTGCCAGGCCACTTGATATAGTCAAATGGAAGCTTAGGGTTGTAAAACCTGTCTTCAGCTATATCTATCGTTGGTAGAAATATGCTTGCTAAAAAGACAAAATATATCCGCAAGCACTGGGAAACACATATATATCATTCAAAAGCACTAAAAATGCTAATAAGACCCTTCCCAAAATTTCGTCTTCAAGTGGGATTCGAACCCACGACCTCTGGGTTGAGATGATAACAGACCAAGTATGTATGCTGGGGGTTACAGAGACATCGGTTCAGCCGAGTAACCTTTTAACAGCTCGCTGCTTGGGATGATGGTATCATCCTGGTCTCACAACCTTGAGATCGTGAGTTCGAGTCCCGCCAGGGCCACTTGACATAGTCAAATGGAAGCTTAGGGTTGTAAAACCTGTCTTCAGCTATATCTATCGTTGGTAGAAATATGCTTGCTAAAAAGACGTGAGAGAGAGAGAGAAGTATAAAAATACAACGAGGTAATCATTTTACAATAGTTTTGATGTTGCAAATGGATTGCTCAACCCTCAAAACCATATTGTAGACACCAAAATGATAGTGCTATGTACTAAAATGACCGAGATATGTATGATTTCGTCATAGAAATGGCGGCCATATTGAATAATTAATGAGGTATCCATTCCACATTAATTTTGATATCAAAAATGGATTGCTTGACCCCAAAAACCCTATCCTAGACACCAAAATGATAGTTCTACCTTCTACAGTTAGTGAGCACTGGCTGATTTTATGATTTTAAAATCAAAATGGCGGCCATTTTGAAAAATGTCGATTTTGACCTCTTTCGGACACTTCTACCGAGGGTTACCCCGGCTAATCTTTTTTCTTTTGTAAATACCTATAAAATGAGACCAAGAAACATAATATGCCAGATTTCGCCACGAACTTTTTTTTAAGCCTCCTATGGAAAATGGACAAAAGACTAGCCTGTGCGTAAACAACTGTAAATTCTTGAAACATATGCGGACTTTTGTGCGGGTTTTGCAGCGTTTTCTGCATGTTGTCCTTTAGTATATCTGGGTGTGGGTGTGGGCTCCATTTTTGTGAAATATGCGGTTGCGGGCTTGGATGTAGACTTCAGCACTTTATATTTGTGGGTGCAGATCTCACATTAAACGTGCGGGGCGGGTGTGGGTGCAAATATTTTATCCGCGCAGGGCTCTGCATACGGGGCGCCATATGGGACACCCTCAATTTCGTCTTCATTTATGCCTTTTCGTCCACGAAAGGCACCTACCAAAGACGAAAGGCAAAAACAAGAGACGGAAGGCAAAACCAAAAGACGAAAGGCAAAACGCACAAACACCCTTTTGTTGTTGTTCACCCCTCTCACAGACGAAAGGCAAAACCAAAAGACGAAAGGCAAAACCAAGAGACGAAAGGCAAAATGCACAAAAATGATGAGGTCGGTATGTCGCCGAGTTACGAGTTTGTTTACAATACACATTTTAGTCACACTTTTCGGTACACATAAACAAACTCGATGATAGTACTTTTTTTTTTTTTTAATTTTCGTCTTCTGTTATTGATCCAAAATTGTGTCTACATCGTTTCTGATAACTATCTTTATTGTTACTAGTATTAAAATTAAAATGTACTTAAACCAGAGATTGTTTAACGAGGGTAATGCTCTTTGCTTAAACATAGAAAACTTATGTTATTTCCATTTTAGTATTGATTAGTTCAGATTTGTTTATTTAGTGTTGTCGTGTCCTTTGTGAATATTATTTGACTTGTTTTACAACATCTACTATATCTACTAGTATGATTTTGGCTTGGCAACTAAGTTTCCATTTTATTGTGGAAATAATATTGTCATTTAATATATTTTATTTTCCATACATGTTAATCGTGGTGGTGGTGGTGGAGGGGTCTCTTCCATTGTCACCTATACTCACTGTGCGTTTACTTGGTAGTGCATATCAATTGGACACTTGAAATGCATTCTTTACCGTCTATTTATAATCTTGTGTAGATACTCCAACCAAGGCAGCATGGAATCAGTCAGTCAAACGTGCAATTCTTGTGATGACTGAAATGCTGATAGAGGATGAGGCCTCCTCCATGAGGAATGTGAAATATATGAACCCAAAGCTCACCATTGATGAATCCCATAATGTTGTAAACTTCATCACAAAGCCCCAAAAAGTTGGAAGAATCTTAATTAGGACCCAGATCCTGTGTGGTACATATTCATTTCAGTGTACAAAACTGATAAATAACCAGGACTCGTATATTTGTCTGCTGTGTTTAAAAGGCCCCGGAGGACATTAATTTCAGTTGCTGTTATCCATTGTACAGACTCACAGGCATCGTCATATCTCATGGCTATATACACATGAACATGGACTGTTAAGGCATTGTGAATAATAAAGCCGTGAAACTGACGATGACTCACAGGACGTCCGCCACAAAAATCTGTCATCCATCATCGACTTCATCCCAAATGCATAGGACCTCATACATTACCACCTAGAACCTCTGCAGTACCCACCCTAGGATTCATAACAGTAACTATATGGCACGACACCAAGAGACTCTTAAGAGATACACTAACACTCAACTTTTCTTATGCCAAATACATTAATATATTAACATAACCTATCTGCTTAAAACATACCATAGTACTAAAACCAGCCAATGTAAAAGTGCAGTTGATGAACTCTATATTCTTAAGCATAATTTTATATACAATGTAATATACACAAAATGTTTTTGTAATTTGAGTGTTTATTATATTTGGTGCAAACATAATATTAAATATTAGTAAATGTATGTAAGAGTATAAATGTACATTATCAGTCCCACACATTCTCCAAACCCCACCACCAAAAATGTGTACCAAAATGTGTACTATTACGAGTCTTTTTTCATTATGCAAGTCTATTGACTGTTTTTGAAAACCATTGCACTTCTGGTCAAAATTTTGACTCACAGCTACCAACAGTCTACAAATCAATCATAAATTTTATACCAGTCTCGTCCTTTAGGTCCAAATGCAACCACCAAAATGTGTGTACCATAATGTGTACCATTACGAGTCTTTGTTTGCTATACGAGTCTAGTGACTGTTTGTGAAAGCCATTGCACTTTTGGTCAAAATTTCGTCTCACAACACCTCACAGCCACCAACAGTGCACAAAACAACCACAAACAAGCTATGAGAGCTTTTAGGCATGTGGACGCGGACGCGCCATAAAGTATTGAAAAGTAGGCCAAAGTACACAAATGTCAAATAAGGTTGATGCCAAATGACAAGTTTGGTGATGATAGGCCATAAAGTGTTCACAGGAGACAGGTAAATATAAATTCGTAATATTTTTTTAAAAACACGTCGTCAAAAGTAGGCCAAAGTACACCAAAACCTAATCAGGTCTGGAGAGTAGTATATTGAAGCTAAATATGAAGTTTGGCGACAATCGGCCAAATACTTCTCCCTAAAATGCGGTAACAAAATAAAAATTCATAATATTTTTTTAAACACGCCATAACTTCGTCAAAAGTAAGTCAAAGTACACCAAAATCTAATCAGGTCTGGAGAGTAGTACATTGAATCTAAAGAGAGACGAAAGGCAAAGACGAAAGGCGTTTTGCAAGATTGCCTTTCGTCTCTAAATTCATCCTTTCGTCTACGAAATTGGATAGAGTTTGTTTTCATACACGAAATGAAAGTTAGTATCTGTTATTATGACTTTCGTGGACGAAAGGCATAAATGAGCGACGAAATTGAAGGTGTCCCACATGGCGCCCTGTACAGCAGCAAATCCTCTCGTGACCAAATAGCTCCTCTCACGGCCATGTAGTTGAAAGCTGATCCATGTTGACATTGTAGCTGTGAAGGGCAGGACTTGCCTCGCTGAATATTGATTGCAAACATTATTTCATCGAGCCCTGCTGAGCATGTATTGTAGCTACAATATATTATGTATATCCTAACAACAATGTCGTCATTGCAAACTTTTTGACTACATCGTTCTTTATGTCGTGTATTCACCACATTAAGATAGCTATGTGTCATAAACTACTGTGTAAAAGGAAAAATTAGTTTTGGATCTAAATACTTCGTATAAGTTGTAAGTATAATAGCAAACATTTTTGTGTCTTAAAGTTATTGCTTTGGTTATCAAAGGACCATAAAAGAATCGTGTTACAATTTATAAATTTTACTAGTAAACTATGTCATTGAGGTTGGTGAGAGACGCTGAATCCAAATAGAAAGCCTTATATTACAAAGAAATACACATAAGTGCGCATATAAGAACGGCAATGAGCATACATACCTGATGTTTGAATGGAATTTTGCCAGCTAGGAGTAATCAAGTTTTGAGTGCTACTTATTTTCATGTGTACCATTAATTTAATTTGATTCCCTAGGTACCTACCATGGGGAAGGGTGTGGGTGGAGGTGAAGGTCGAGGTCACGGCTGTGGTCAAGGTCAGGGTCATGGTGTGGGAGAGGGAGCAGGAGAAGACACAGGTGAGACAAGCTGGAGGAGACGATGGCATCTGAATAGAAAATGACAAATGTCCAGCGACCGATTAAGGGGGGCGGGGGGGGGGGCTGAGTGGATTGAAGCCAAGGGGCCCCAACATTAAGGGGGCCCCCAGATTTTGCCAAAATCTTTAAATTCGTAATTCTTTTCGGCAAAAGCCTCTAATAATGAGGGGCGACTAGATAATATTTTTAGGCAAGCCCATGTAAAACTGGTAAATACATCAAAGTCCCAAATAACAAAGGGGCCCTACTAAATATAATTATGGACACCTAGATTTTGCTTACAACTTAACTCGTAATTCTGTTTATACATGAAACCATCAAAGCAGAAATAGCCCCAAGTATATATATTTTCATGGCCCCATTTATGTTAAATTTTGTAAGCACCCTAAAGCCCCAAGTAACAAGGGGCCCCAAGTAAACATTATTATGGGCCCCTAGATTTTTCCATTATTTTTCTCGTAATTCTTTTTATGCAAAAGCAGCCAAGCAGACGTAGCCCAAAGTAGCCAAAATATATATTTGCAGGGGCCCCAAGTTATGTTAAATTTGGTAAACACCTCAAAGCCCCAAATAACAAGGTGCCCCTAGTAAACATTATTATGAGCCCCGGGATTTTACCAACATTTTTACTCGTAATTCTTACTATGCCAAAGCACCAAAGCAGAATATGTATTTTCAGGGGCATTCCCAGCAAATGCCTCCTAAGATAGACTGAATTAATATTTCTTTATATACTCGACATGTTGCTTTTAATAACTTATGATTTTACAATTATTAGTACGCATTTTGGTAAAATATCAATAGCCATAAAAAAGTGGACTGCCATATTGATTGTCACTTCCATATCTCCCCTGGAAAAATAGAGCACAGTATGAAATTGCAGCCTCTATCACCCGTGCGCCGAAAGCCAAAATTAGCTGATCATAAATATATATTAAGGCTGATAGGATATCACTGTTTACAAACATGATGTGTGGGTACATTTCATGCAAGCAGATCAGAGAAATGATTTATTATGAAGAAATGGTGCAACACTCCATAGATAAAACTGTATATATTCAAAAGGCTCAGCAAGTACTATTTATGTGTCATAAGAGGTTAATATGACGTGAAATTCACCTGTGCATATGGCTTTGAATGTGGTAAATATCTCATAGCCCCAAAAAACAAGGGGCCCCTAGTAAACCCTTTTTTATGTTTTGATCAATGAAATTTTATGACTTTGGTATACTGTGTACCTCAAATCCAAATAAATGACGCCAGCTAGTTAACATGCAGATAGCACATTAATAAAAACGGACCTAATAAAAATCGCTTCTTACATACGTAGTATCGGGCCATTTATTTTGTAGTCTAAAAATCCTTTTCAGTTTTTTTTCAAGTAATCGAATTGTTTAGTTGGTAAGCTTGCAAATTAAAACATTTTTACTCTTTATTCTTTTGAAAGCCAAATTTATACAGACACTCATATCAAATCATTTTGCGAGTCGCGACTCTCAACAAAAGGTCACATTTTGCGACAAAATGTCGCGGCTTGGGTCAAAGGACCTCATTTAGCCTTCATCAGACACTGCAGATGTCTAAGTAGATGTATATAATTAGCGGCTTTGACAGACTTATTATATAATTACGTCTATAGAAGTCAACTATTTTGATAAGCACCCCCAAGGAACCATCTATCATTAAATATGCAGAGCCCGGATGCAGTGCTAGCAAATGGTAACAAAAGACCTGGTCAATAAAAGGTAACAATAACATCTAAATCATAAAATGTATGGATAAGGTCACCAGAGTCTCGATGATACGTTAGCAGGTCGTCAAACGCACATTTTAGTGACGTGACGACCTGCTAACGTATGTCGAGACTGGCGACCGCATCTATGAAAGAAACTCTGCTAGATGCCTCTCGTCTATTGTCCTGATTTGAGTGCATGATGCAGGCACAAATGTGGCCATTGGGGGCGGCGCGGCGCTCTGTCTCACGGTCTTCATGTGTGTGTGCGGCTTCCCAATGCTGGTGGCGGGCGGCATCCTCGTCTCCCCGTGGCTCGCCTGGATGTAAGTCCCCGGCCCTGCTACTCGCCCTCCTTTACTTTTTCAAGTTCGTCTTGTTCTCCTTTCTCTTCCTTTTGTTCTTGCTCTTTTTTCTTCTATCTTTTCCTGTTGTTGTTCCTGCTGCTGCTGCTGCTGCTGCTGCTGCTGCTGCTGCTGCTGCTGCTGCTGCTGCTGCTGCTGCTGCTGCTCTTCTTATTATTATTCCAATTCTTATTCTAAATCTTATTTTTATTCTTATTCTAATTCTTATTCATCTTATACAGAGCGCATGTCTAGCTGTAACTCTCAATGACGTACCTGATATTTTACGCTCATGGGTTCATCGCCCGATCCTGATCATATCCATGCCAATAGTTGGTTACAAAATTCTGACAGAACTCATTCATTTGCGCTCACTCGTGAACACAATATACACCCTGATCAAAAATGTTTTCCTGCCTACTGATCACATTCTCAAATAAAACCCATTTCTTTCCGTTACAGTAGAACCTCCAACGAATACCAAACCTATACAGAGACAGACCATACATGAGACCATATTTCTTGGTACCAAGTCTCCTCAATGCAACAAACACATAGGGACGTGCGACCATCTCTCTGTCGGTACTTTCAGAGGGTGGACGTTCGGCGCGGGCGTGGCGCTGATCGTCACCGCGCTGCTGCTGCTCATCGTGGGCATCGTGTTCGTCGTGCTCATGTGTACCGGCGTGATCACGCGCGGGAACCGCACACAGCCGGCCCCCACGGTGGTAAGTGGCCTCCCCCCCCACCTTGTGTGATTGGTGTTCTCTCTATTTTTCTATTTTTGAACACTTATACCGCATATAACTCTTGTCTAATCCACTTGTACATATGTATATGAATGGAGAAGTTTTACTATAAAACTTGTTGAGGCTGTTTGTGTGTGGTTGGGGACGTGATATATAGGAGTGGAATTATTCACATGCAACTTTTTTTATTGGAGTGGGGGGTATATATAGGTTGGGGTTTGTGTGATTTCAATGAATATGGGTGTGGGAAATAAAAGTTAATTCTTTGTGGGATGAGGGGAAAAGCCCAAAATGATGGATGTGGGAAATGAGACCAAAAAAAGACCCAGAAACATCTTAGTCCTCGGAAGACGTCTTCCAAACGCCTTTCACACGTTAAAGTGGGACTTTGTGGGTTTTGCCGACAACGGAAAAACTGTTAAGAACATCTAAACGTTTGGAAATGTTCCATCTTTGAAGGACGTTTCGAAGACGTGTTAATTATGGATGTCTGTGCATATTTGGTACAAAATTCACCTAAATACTCACAACGTTTGTAAGACGGTTGGCAGATGTCTGGATGTCTTTGAAGGACGTTTCGGACATGAAATGTAGGCCTACTAATATGTCATTTTTGGTAGCATTTCTAATGCATGTTGCCAGCGTTCATTTTAGTGTTTCCCACATCATTCAAACGTCCTATGATCGTTTTCCATACATTTTTAAAACCAAAGGGTTACGTCATCCCAACGTATTCGCCATTTTTATTTATCTGGCATTTTAGTTAGGAGTTCCACGCGTTTTCTGGACGTCCACGTCTGATTTTTATCACTACATACGTTATATGAACGTTCTAAAAATGTAACTCTCTTTGGGTTTCCTCACACATTGCCAACCGACGTAAAAGTGGACGTCTTCTGGACGTCTTCAAGACCTAAATGGTTCACTGGGGAGGGAAGTGGATTTTCTTGACCCCTTATAAGATGACGTTAGTTTCACAAGGACTATTTCAGATCCACGGTGGCCTGGGCGGTCCCACTGTGGTAGTCAACAACCAGACCCAAGGAGGCTACAATCCCCCACCGGGAGGCTATGGTCCCCGGCCTCCCGGCTACGCCGCACAATACCCCGCACACGGAAACCAGGGCTACCCAGGACCAGGGTAGGAAGTGAATTCGTTTGAAGTTATCCCTTATGATTTAACTGAACATTAAAAGCGTATTTAGTTGCAACAACTCAAGTTAAACTAGAAAAGAAATGAGCAATAAATTCAAACCCAATATTAGATTTTACTTGTGTATTTCCTCCAAATAATGAATGAGCACTATGTAAGTTAGTTTTTAAATTATCTTTTTTCATCCTTGGGCTTTCAGCGGCCACCAGGGTTATGGGTATGGAGCCCAGCAGCCCGGCTATGCTGCGCCTGGTTACGGGGGTCCTTCCCCGCCTTCCTACGGTGGACCCCAGCCTCCTCCGTACGCAGGACAGCAACAACCTCAGGTGTGGGCAGGAATATGCTAGTCTATGGACACTTGTCTAAGCAGAACAAATGATGAACAATCTGCTAAATTGTTACTGGAAGTATATGCTGAATTTGATTATGAAAAAGACAGTCAATTATTGGATTTTGACCATAAATATAACCTTACTCTGCCTTTGCGCTAGTTTTCTTATACATGTACGACTAGTACTTTAGCCTTAATTATTTAAAGTGAATATTTCCCAATCGCCCTCTTGAAATTAGAAGCTCAGACTTTTAATGTCTGCTTTTACCTGTTGATGGTGTTTGAACTGACCACTTAACTGGTCACTTGCAATCTACACCTAGACGGCTCAAGTCGCATTTTGCCATGCCGAATCATTTTTCATTTTTGAAATAAAATATGTTTAAACCAATCTGCACCTAAACGATGTATTGTTAAAGGTTTCGTTTTGCAAACAGCACCCAGGCGGTCCGCATCAACAGCCACCTCCGGGTCGTGGTCAGACCAGTGGTGAGACCAGTGGTCAGTCATCAAGCATTCCTGGTCAGCTGAACGATGATGATCCAGCGTACCCGCCCTCGGGGTGAGTAATGTAACATTCTTCCACTCGGGATCCTGGTGGGAAGAATAGTGGGGAGTGATCTGTGGAAATGGTGTGTGTGTGTGTGTGTGTGTGTGTGTGTGTGTGTGTGTGTGTGTGTGTGTGTGTGTGTGTGTGTGTGTGTGTGTGTGTGTGTGTGTGTGTGTGTGTGTGTGTGTGTGTGTGTGTGTGTGTGTGTGTGTGTGTGTGTGTGTGTGTGTGTGTGTGTGTGTGTGTGTGTGTGTGTGTGTGTGTGTGTGTGTGTGTATATATATATATATGTATATATATATATATATATATATATATATATATATATATATATATATATATATATATATATATATATATATATATATATATATATATATATATATATATATATATATGACTGTCAAGTATAGGTCATACAGTATTCACAAAGTAGTGTCAGCTGTTTAGGGATGGTACAATATTTATCAGGCGGGGGGACCGGTGCATATCGAAAACCTTGTCTGAAAAAAGGTCATGTCCCATGTTGATGTAATGAAAAAAAGTGATGTCCCATGACCTCCATTCATAAAAAAGTCTGTGCCCCCTCCCATGAATATAAACTTTTTTTGACCTGCGAGATAAAATTAGATTAATGTGGAGAATCCGCAAAATGAATTTAAATGGGGGAGGTATAAAAGCAGTCATAATCTAGAGGTGGTAGATAATTTAGGCCATTAAAACAAATTTTAATTTACATGTGGGATCTATTTACGGAATTCTGTTCAGTAGTACTAGTTTAACCATGTTAATTGTCTACATAATTGATATGCAAAATGTACATATATTGGCTATTGACTTTAATTTGCGGTTTTGGTTAAAATTGCTCAAAATACGCATTTTTGCCAATAGATAACTTGCTCAAGTAAGTATCAGCATTATCATTTTTTATTAATAGATCGAGTCATATTATATTTTGTAATTTCTGTTTTGTTTTACTCATTTTATGCTACAACATTGTTCCTATACAAGAAGTATAAGAAGGGATTTGAAAGGTATTAATGTGTATATGGATATGTTTTTTATTACATCTCCAAATTATTTTCTTATATTTTGTTAATTAAAATTCACATTGGTTATCATGTGTTTGTTGTTTGTGCCATTCTGGCAGTGAACAGAACCTCTTGTAAAATTGTGCTAAGATAGTTATATTGGGTTCAATATATTCTACTTGGATAAAAATAGTTGTTGCGCGAATAAGAAATCGCATATTCACATAATAGTTCATTTAGCTTTACACCTTGTTGCAACACTGATTTTTTTCTACCTTCAGTGTCATCTATAGAGATCTAAAGGCCGCGTCCCACTAGTTTCTGCGTATTGTTGACACATAAATTTTAGGGATTTCTGGGCAAAAATCTTTATAAGACGAGCATCTTCTGATAGGTAACCCCGTTTGGCATTAAATGATTTTTTTTCCGCCAGTGCATAGCAACTAACGGCTGCTGCAAGACTGACCAAAACCCAGCGTAAGAAAAGCAGACAGTGAAAGCAAGGTCAGCGTAAGCCCGATGCACAACCGACACAAAAAATTCTCTTTTTGTGCGTCGGGTTGTGCATCGGGGTTTGTTTCGCTGACCTTGTGTTCACTGTCTGCTACCCGCTGAACATACATCTACAATATGTTGAACACCTGCTGAATGTACGCCATCGTATGCTCAAGGTGCACCAAGCTTACGCCAACGTTTTCATCTGCCGAGCATTTGCTCCCAATACGCGGCGGATATTCAGCTCATGTGTAGCGTATGTTCGGCGTATGTAGGACGTACGCCCCACATAAAAAAATCAATGGATTACCGATTGGTGTATGCCGTTTACGCTTTCGATGTTTTGAGCAGCCCAAAGCCTGGGAGTGTTAAAGAGCGGACCTATCGATAATCTTCCTAGAAATATTTGGGCGGGGTACTGGCAGCTAGTGTAACAAGCACGTCACACGTAAAGCGGCAAAGGAACGCTGGCTTGGCGTAGGGTCGGCGTATCAGGCAGATGCTTAGCGTAGATGAAAAAATCTGGATATCCAACCAATTTTTATCACCTGGGCGTAAGTTCCCAGTGCGCCGGAACAAGTGAGACGTGGCTTTAACTATGACCAGGTGAGCAACATTGTCCCGTTGGCGTGAATAATTTGTACTGATTCGCTCCTGTCAAAGTGGGATTTCAGCAGGTCAAAAAAAGTACACGTCCCATGCCCAATGAGAATGAAAAATCATCAGGTCCCCCTACTTTGCACCTTCAAAAAAGTACCTGTCCTGTAAGGAGTTACGACCAACACAAACATTCAGACTATTTTATGGTAACCAAGTGTGGATGAAAATATGAAATAACGTATCATATTAAGACCACCCGTTGGCTTGAGCTGGTCTATAAACAACAAAGTAGTCTGTACATGTGTATGAGAAATCAAGTTGTCCAACTATTCAGACCTCGCGTCTTAAACCTCTATGATATACATGTAACCAACTATACGTTTATTCTTTCAGAGCCTCAAAATACTAGAATGGGAGAAGAGCAGGTCAATTTCTGCACACTGCATAATTGCTTTGCAACAATTATTATTTTGATACTACACGTATCATAATATCATTATCAATGTTCATTTAAAATCATATTATTAGCTAATAATTCTATTTGGAGCACACTGTTTTTGCTATGTTTTTGTTTGTTTTTGTTGTTGTTTTTTGTTTTTGTTGTTTTTCTCTGTGTTGTAGTTGTTGTTGTTGTGTGTGGTTTTTTGTATTTTCTGAAATTCTTTGGGTGTAAAATTCTATCATAAGAGAAATTGTGAACAGAATAACATAAATCAAACTATAGACATTATTCTAAGTCAAAGATTTATTGGATATATTTCGTGTCATGGACACATCCTCATAGTCCATTTGCCAGATTGCCAACTTTGCATTTGTGAGAAGTGTAAGGGTTTTTTAGCGTTTCATGTTGCTAGGGGGCCATAGAGAATAAATATTTAGCGAGGTTGCCGGTGCGGCATCTCTGGGCGGAATTTTTCAGAGGCAAAAATCCAAAATGGCCGCCACCGGAAAATGTGAAAAATAGATTTTCAATCATTCAACTCTCAGTCATGTGTAATACATCATTTTTATATTTTCACATTTTTGGGTGGCGGCCATTTTGGATTTTTGCCTCTAAAAAATTCCCCCGGAGATGCCGCACCGGCAACCTCACTAAATATTCTCTATTGACCCCTATCAACATGAAACACTAAAAAAACCTTACACTTCAGCATAAATGCGAAAAACTATTACATGTAATAAGTACAGCTATATTATAGTACTATTAAAGCTGATTTTATAGTCAGCATACAATAATGCAAAAACAAAGATTAGATATTATACAATATTCAATAACAACATCATTTGTATTTATTTGTCAAAATCTGTCAAAGAACTGTAAAGCTCTGTAATACTCATTGGTCATCATTTGTCACACGATTTATTATATGTAATGCAGAAAACATGCCACTTATTTCACTGAGTGTATATTCATGAACAACGTATCTAGAATATATGCACATTAGAGACTCATTAGAGAAAGGTTTGTTACCCACATTAATGGTTTATTGTGTTTCGGGTTTTTGATAATTTTTTTTATAATTTGAATAAGATTACAGTTTCTTGTTTAATTTTGGATTTAACTAGTAGCAGTGAATATACATAGATACCATGATTATAATTTGATTGGCTAGTTAAGTTTAATTTGCAATACCATAAAGACTATGGCAGACTTTGTATTGTATATGTAAAGGTGACTGATGGGCCTGTGTATCATCTGTTAATATGCTACTCATATTGTTTGTTACACCATATCACAGTAATGAAATAAATAAACATATCTATATATTTGTTCAATCACAAAACAGATTTTTTACCTCATTATTCACAGTTTCGGACAAATGACTATGTCCATCCTCAGAATCTCACACTGTGCATGTCAGTCCGAGCGACTTCCCATTGTCATAATGGAGTCGTACATGTGTGAGAGTTGGTGCCCTCACCCCTTTGTAACGGTTCATAACACCTTTGTCCACCCTTATGTGGATTGCTTCCTTGATGGTACAAGTCTTATACCATAGTTTCTTTATTACCCGCCTAGCCTCGATCAACCACCGGTATTTGATCAAGAGCTGGCTGTATGCATATCGAAAACCTTGTCTGAAAAAAGGTCATGTCCCATGCTGATGTGATGAAAAAAAAAACTGATGTCCCATGACCTCCATTCATAAAAAAAGTCTGTGTCCCCTCCCATGAATATAGACTTTCTTTGACCTGCGAGATAAAATTGAATTAATGTGGAGAATCCGCAAAATGAATTTAAATAGAGGCGGTATAAAAGCAGTAGTAATCTAGAGGTGGTAGATAATTTAGGCCATTACAACATATTTTCATTTACATGTGGGATCTATTTACGGATTTCTGTTCAGTAGTTTAACCATGTTAATTGTCTACATAATTGACATGCAAAATATACATATACTGGCTATTGACTTTTGCTGTTTCGTCTATGTATTATTTTGACTTTAATTTGCGGTTTTGGTCAATCCTGGAGCTATTCATCATAGGCTATTAATGTTTGCTGACTATTGAAGTTTGTGTGCGCAAACAAATCTAGTTTTATAGTAATACTGACCCTAGTTTCATGTTTTTAACAGCATTATCATTTTTTATCAAAAGATCGAGTCATGTTATATTTTGTAATTTTTTTTTTTTACACATTTTATGCTACCAACAAGTATAAGACGGGATTTGAAAGGTATTGATGTGTATATGGATATGTTTTTTATTACATCTCCAAATTATTTTCTTATATTTTGTTAAAAATTAAAATTCACATTGGTTATCATGTGTTTGTTGTTTGTGCCATTCTGGTAGTGAACAGAACCTCTTGTAAAATTGTGCTAAGATAGTTATATTGGGTTCAATATATTCTACTTGGATAAAAATAGTTGTTGCGCGAATAAGAAATCGCATATTCACATAATAGTTCAATGTCATCTATAGAGATCTAAAGGCCGCGTCCCACTAGTTTCTGCGTATGGTTGACACATAAATTCTAGGGATTTCTGGGCAAAAAAATTTATATGTCGAGCATCTGCTGATAGGTAACCCCTTTTGGCATTAAATGATTTTTTTCTGCCAGCGCATAGTCAACTCACGGCCAGCGCAAGACTGGCGCAAAACCCGAAAAGAAAAGCAGACAGTGAAAGCAAGGTCAGCGTAAACGCCGATGCACAACCGAAGCACAAAAAAGTCTCAGCCAGATTTTTATTTTGTGCATCGGTTGTGCATCGGGGTTACGCTGACCTTGTGTTCACTGTCTGCTACCCGCTGAACATACATCTAAAATATGTTGAACACCTGTTGATTATTCACCTGTAGCAGTTTATGTTGTAGCTTGGAGGATACATAGAGTTGCTGTAATTGGATTTCCCCTTTTTCAGCGCACCTTCGCGGAGGCGACAACCTACCATGGGCGAGGTGCAGCAGTTTTTCGCGGACCCATACACGCAGAATGTGTTGTACCCCGGCAAGTTTTTCGGCGACAGCCCTCCAGACGAGGTGAAGTATTGCGCCGACTCCGAGACTGGCCTCCCTCAGCATTCTTACCAAATACTGAGCAGGGTTGGTTACGGGCCGCTGCTGGAGAGACCTGAGTGGATGGGGCAGGGGTCGCGAGACAATCGGACACCTGACCGCGTTCCAGAAGATCGTTGGGGTGGGGTAGCAGCAGTGGTTACCAATTGTGGACACACCGGGTATCCAAAGCTGTGGCCGGAAGTCAAGGTTCCCGCCTCGCAGCTGCCCAGCGACCGGATCACCAAGGAGGGGGTGCAGGCCCTGTACACCTCGTGGCTGGAATCTGGGATGTGCTGCCCCGTGCAAGGGTGTGAGCCGTGGGAAGCTCTCGATCAGCCCTTGGGCACTTTGCCGCAACCGCAGGCCCTACGCAGTAAGGATGGAGGTTTGTTGCGTTGCAATGTTTCCGACTGCAGCAAGTTTGACCCCATACTTCTCTGTTCCCCTTGTTCAGATACGCTGAAGGAGCACGGATGGAAGAATTTTGAGCGGGTAGTAGAGTACTGGTGCCATTTTCACTTGAAAGCGGGCAAGTGTTTCTCTTCCCCCTGTTGCAGCAAGTTGCCGGTGGAGACCTTAGGCCTCCAGTGCCAACGAGCGATGTTTCTCTCAGTCTCTGATGCAGTGGAACATGACACGGAGGTGCGACAGATGCAGAGTGATCTACAGCAGGAGATCGACGGTGGTACCACCGCAAAGCAGCGGAAGCAGCAGAAGCAGCGGCGATCGCAACTTCAGTGCGACCTGAAGGACTTGTGTTCGATCGCTCAGAAGATGGTGATCGAGGTGATGGAGAGCTACAACCAGCTTGTAGGTATCCCACACCTGATAGGCCGTAATCGTTGGTTCCCCAACGCTAGCCTAAGTAGGGTGATCGTGGGACATCATCTCAGCAAGATCGATGCCAAGGCGCAGGGATGGGGCAAGGAACACCTTCGGTGGTTGGATGCGTGCCAGGTTGACTATGTCAAGTGGACCAGCCATCTGCCGGGGTATACTGGTGCTCCTGAGAAGAAGACGGAGGGATACTGAGTGGCAGTTTCGCACTCGTCCAAGGGTCCTTCCCCGCCAAAGCAGAAGGTCGCAGGTGGGGGTCCGGCTAGAAAGAGCGAGCCTTCCAAGCAGCCGGCGTTGATGGGACCGCCCACAACAGTTCCGCCGCCGCGTTCTGGGATGTTGGAGATGCTTGTGAGCAAATTCAAAATCGCCAAAGGCCCAGCGGCAACTGCTACTGCCAGCAGGAGTAACAGCCCAGTGTCCGAGACGGTCAGGCGGGCTCTACGTTGCCTTCGAGCTTGAAAAGCGGAATTAATAGTTGTAATAATTTGATCGCTTTGTGTAATCAGTCTGATCATTCTACATTTAATTTAGTAGCAAGTTACTATGTAGCTGTAAGTTGTTCCTCATATGTATTAGCTGTCAAATTTCAACATCGAGTCATGGTGGGCGACAATACACACAAACAACATCGATTATCAAACAATGCGTGTCATCTAAGAAATATCCTTTCGTGCCTGACTTCATAATCGGTTTATATTAGATGCGATATTTGAATTCTTGATTGGTAACTTATTTTAACAATGATAATCCTTTATTTTGAAAAATATTTTCCTTTTTGGTTGATCTTGAAATGATGCCATTTGTCCACTGTTCGTAATGCAAGTGGTACCACTTTTATGAAAGTGTCAACTCTCAGACATGCTACCAGCATGCGCTTTCGTACAGATCTTTTTAGCTCATCTGTCGGAGACATTGAGACATGTGCACAATATTTGATGTGAAGTGCACCATGACATGATAGGCGAACCAAATACGTGCACAGAATGGTGGCAGAACAGTATATTGGTGTAGAACAGTATATAACTTGCAAATGATACAGAATAATTTAAAACACTGCAAAGAATATATGGGGGCCCCTAATCATGGCCATTACAATAACATTATGGTAATTTTTTCACATCAATTAACATTTTTGGTGGAGAATGGGCAGGCGCACATCCCTTGCACGCCCCCAGCCCTGTGGGCAATTCATACGTTCCTTGAACGTTTGCTCATCTAGTTTTGTCAGCATAGTAGCTCTTCTCAATAGTCTTCAACAGATTCCTCTGTGGTGTGCTACACGTGATCGTACTAGTAGCAAACATTGAAAAGAAAGCATCCGTCACACAATTGGAGATGACACGCTGATTATGCATCTAGAGTTAAAAAAAATTTTGATTCAGGAGAAACTAAAATCAGTGGACATGTGTATAGTCAGTTCAACAGAGCCAAAGTTGTACGAAATTCTTACATAAGAAACAGCCAATGAAGCAATATGCACAGATATGATTGACATCAAACAGGTATACAGTTATATGGCCAATTCAGAAGAAAATAGCTGACTAACAGCTCCTCTTTCCCTGTCCTAGTTGATAAAAAGCCCCCTCTTTCCCCCTCCTAGCTGACTAACAGGCCCCTCTTCCCCCTCCTAGCTGACTAACAGCCCCCTCTTTCCCCCCTCCTAGCTGACTAACAGGCCCCTCTTTCCCCGTCCGAGCTGACTAACAGCCCCCTCTTTCCCCTCCTGACTAACTAACAGCCTCCTCTTTCCCCCTCCTAGCTGACTAACAGACCCCTCTTTCCCCCTCCTAGCTGACTAACAGGTCCCTCTTTCACCCTCCTAGCTGACTAACAGGCCCCTCTTTCCCCCTTCTAGCTGACTAACAGGCCCCTCTTTCCCCCTCCTAGCTGACTAACAGGCGCCTCTTTCGCCTCCTAGCTGACAGGCCATCATCAGTGTGGAATTAAAAGTATGCTATCTAGTGAAAAGCTAAATGCTAGTAGAGATGATGATGGAATGGGAACAAATAGAAGTAAATATTTGAGATAAAACAGATGGGGTAAATGATGGTAAGTTGGGTAACAATAAGAATGAACATTAATGGTAATTTGTATGTCAAAAGAGTTAGCAGAATCATTAACTATACATAATACATAATGAGGGGGAAAGAGGGGCCTGTTAGTCAGCTAGAAGGGGGAAAGAGTGGGCTGTTCGTCAGCTAGGAGGGAAAAGAGGGGGTATTAGTCAGCTAGGATGGGGAAAAGATGGGACTGTTAGTCAGCTAGGAGGGAGAAAGAGGGGCCAGTTAGTCAGCGAGGAGGGGGAAAGGGGGACCCTTAATCAGCTAGGAGGGGGAAAGTTGGGCCTGTTAGTCAGCTAGGAGGGGGAAAGAGGGGGCTGTTAGTCAGCTAGGAGGGGGAAAGTGGGGCCTGTTAGTCAGCTAGGAGGGGGAAAGAGGGGGTTGTTAGTCAGCTAGGAGGGGGAAAGGGGTGCTGTTAGTCAGCTAGGAAGGAAAATAGGGCCTGTTGGTCAGCTAGGAGGGGGAAAGTATGGCATGTTAGTCAGCTAGGAGAGGGAAAGAGGGGGCTGTTAATCAGCTAGGAGGTGGAAAGACGGCCTGTTAGTCCGCTAGGTGGGGGAAAGTGGGGCCTGTTAGTCTGCTAGTTGGGGGAAAGTTGGGCCCGTTAGTCAGCTAGAAGGGGGAAAGAGGGGGCTGTTAGTCAGCTAGGAGGGGGAAAATGGTGCTGTTAGTCAGCTAGGAAGGAAAATAGGACCTGTTAGTCAGCTAGGAAGGGGAAAGTGTGGCATGTTAGTCAGCTAGGAGGGGGAAAGAGGGGGCTGTTAGTCTGCTAGTTGGGGGAAAGTGGGGCCTGTTAGTCTGCTAGTTGGGGGAAAGTGGGGCCTGTTAGTCTGCTAGTTGGGGGAAAGTGGGGCCTGTTAGTCAGTTAGGACGGGGAAAGACTGCCTGTTAGTCCGCTAGGTGGGGGAAAGTGGGGCCTGTTAGTCTGCTAGTTGGGGGAAAGTGGGGCCTGTTAGTCAGCTAGGAGGGGAAAGAGGGGGCTGTTATTCAGCTAGGAGGGTGAAAGAGGGGGCCTGTTAGTCAACTATTAGGGGTGAAAGAGGGTGCTGGTATGCTCAAGGTCCCCCTGCCTGGTAAATATTGCACCATCCCTAATTTTTATCCAATTTAGGTTGCTTGTCCTTTGAAAGCACTAGAAGGCTCCTTATGGTCTGCAATGGCTTCATTGTCGTTAAGACCCGCTGTTTGTTAAGTATCCTAGACACGCCTTCAGTTATTCCTTTGACATACGGAAGTATCACAAGACCATATGGACCGGCTGTCTCCTTCTTTTTCCTTATCTACTTTGTTGCTCTGTTGTTGTTTCACCTTGGAAGACCACTTTGGACATCAACATTTTTCAAGTGTGTCTATAATGTGCTCTTCTTCTCTCTTTCTGTCTTCCTCTTCTGTGTCATGGTTCCTGTCCTGTCAAACAAAGTTCTTATCACTCACAGTGCACCCAGTATTGTTCTCTCGGGGTTTCCAACATTAGGCAATAGAGCATCAGGTTCAAATCCAACTCCAAGAAATCATGATTGGCAACAAATGGCCTGGAAAGATGCATCTAAAAGTCAAAGGCCACAGGAGCCAGCACCAGAATTCCATATTCAACAAGAGGATTTCTCAGCATTGCCTGGTGCTCAGTGGAAAATGGAAGAAAAAGTCCGCCAGGAATAAGTGATAACAATATAGGTTCATATGAGCAAGCATTACCAGAGTCTGCAATCATCAGGACTAAGTCAAAGACGTGGAATTGAATTACTTCCAGATGGTACCATCAGAAGTATCTCTCAAGGTATGGTCACAGATCAGTTTGGTATGGCCGGGCTGTTAACATTCATCTGTGCAGCAGAAAGAAACCCGAGGCTTTTCGCCTTGAATCCAGGAATTGACTTAACCACAATAGGTCTTAATCTAGCAAGTGAAGAAAACCTTCTCACTACGTTCCAGTCACCATGGGCTGATGGCCCAGCTCGACCACAGGACATTGACGTCAATATACCCCCAGAGTACCTCACCAATCACCTCATTAGAGACAAATTGCCGACGCTCAGCCGGTTCGATTGAAACGGCGAAGTTTGCTGTTCTACTTATTCCACATGAATTGTAAAGATGCTCTACAGTTAGCAGCGGCAGCTGAGTTGGAGGGCAATTTAAACCTGCACATGCTATTAGCAATTGTTTCATAGTCAAATCACCATAAGCTAATTTATCATACAAATCATTCATAGTCCGCGGGCTTCGTATAGAAACACTCCCCGGGGGAGTTTTTGCAAACAGTTTTTTTTTGTACTTTAGATACTACTGTAAACAAAGTGAAAAAGGGGCATGCGGCCTTCCATCAGGTAGCACACACTCGACGTGATAGAACGAGAGAGTTTCAGAGACATGCACAATGCATCCTGCCAAGATTACAACGTGTCCGACGTGCATAAGTGACCTAGGCTAGTAAAGGCTAATAGGCTAATAATAGTATCGAGGCAGGGAAAGTGGCATTGCATAAGATTGATACATGTGCGAACCAAAGCATGTGTACTGTGTCGAGGAGGATTGGTGCAGTTGGTAACACGTCCACCCATGACATATGACTGGTCTGAATCATGGAGATCGTGAGTTTGAATCCACGATCTTCCAAATAACTTTACCTTGTCTCTGGAATTTCATTACACTACTCTTATGGAAAAATGGTGTTTGCCAAAAATATTTGATGCCGATATATATTTTTCGGGGTCAAACAGGGGTCATCGGTTCAAAATTTCATAAAATTACATCTATCTCGATAAATAACAAATCTAGAGTAAAAACTTGTATTGACCTAAGATAGGAACATGTGTATGTGGAATCCAAATGTAACATGATCTTTGACCTTCGACCTCTCCTTCAAGGTCAAACAGGGGTCATTGTGGTCAAAATTTGATAAAATTGCGTTTATCTTGATTAATAACAAATTTAGAGTAAAGACTTGTATTGACTTTAGATAGAAACATGTGTATGTGCAATCCAAATTAAACATCACATTTAACCTTTAACCTCTCCTTCAAGGTTACATTAGTACGTCAATTTCAGGAATTTTGTTCATTTCTTCATTTACGAAAGAAATCAGCAGCTTTGAAGTATTATTTGTTAATAATTCATGATAGATTAGTTTTATTGGTATAAGCATTTGCATTCTAGACTGGGATTACATTATGTTTTATTTTAATCAATATTTTACTAACTAGATTAATATATTAACAGGTTTCACTTTTAATGGTAGAAGTCGAGGCAGCATCAGTATCATTGATAACTTCATAACGTGCATTTTCTAAAAGAAAATTATGTTTTGATATTATTTGATTGGACATTAGAATAAAAAATGTGTAACTTACAAAAAAGAGAAACAAATTTAATACATCTTCATAATACAATGGTCATAGCTAAATCATGGAAAATTCAGTGAAAATGAACTCTGAGAAGCAATTCAAAACAAGAAAAGAGGCCAATATGAAATCATGCATCATACATTTTAGAAGTATGCAATCTTTCAAAATAGATAATTTATCAGATTCAAGTTGGAAAAAATTAAGAAATGATTGAAGTGAGACAAAGTGTAAAGGATCTAAAACAACATTATGATGAAATTTGAAAAAGTGTACCGACTGAA
The DNA here is from genome assembly GCA_019095985.1 of Streblospio benedicti. NCBI lineage: Eukaryota > Metazoa > Annelida > Polychaeta > Spionida > Spionidae > Streblospio > Streblospio benedicti. The sequence goes on along the minus strand of CM032669.1, from coordinate 3,778,926 downwards.
TATGATGGCAAATGCCATGGTTATCACAGAGAATGCTATTTCAAATTCACAAATCTCAAATATTTGAAAGCAATAAAAAGAAAATCGGATCAAGATCCAGAGGTTGAACTATCAATAAAGAAAAAAAATTATCAGGAAAGACCTTAAAAAAGGCTTCAGAGAGACGAAGTTATGAAAAAATGCTGTGTAAAGTGATAGATGTAGATTTGATAGATTTGAAGGCAAGAGAAGCTAAATACCATGAGGAATGTAGAAGCGCACATGAAATATTCATGGAAGATCATAGAAGTGAGCTGGCCAATAAGAAGCCATTTAAACAGCCAATGAACATGCTTAATCATTACAGAAAACTTGAGGATGTTGGATCTTTATTTAATTGTACTGTGAATAGAAAAAATGCACCTGTTTGATACTAGAAATGTTTATTGAATGAAAAATAAACAAATTTAATAATAATTAAGATGAGATGCAATATTAAAATTTTCAATAATTTTAACAAATTTTCGGCATGTACTGCCTTCATCAAGTTATAAATGAAAACAAATACAAAACAACGTTCTACGTAGAACGTAACACGTATACACGTAAAAAATACGTAAAAATACGTAAAAATTACGTAGAAATATGTACGTGAAACGTCAGACATATTGTGTATACGTTTAACTTAAACCCATAGTTAACAAGATAGATTATCATTATAATACAATAGTATTATAATTAAAACTCAATAAGATGATAAAATACTGCTACATATCAACCAATAATAAGACAACAAGATGAAAATAAATTAAATATCTGGGGTAACAAAAATAGAATTATAATCCGTATTCATTCCTCTGCCTAAAAAACATCCTAATCTACCAATCATTTTTTGTTCTTTTAACTTTCTACTAATTAAGGTTTAATAAGTAGAAAGGATTATAATGGGGCAATGTTACCCCAGAGTTTTTATTTTCATCTTGTTTTCAAATTATTGGTTGATATTGCATCTATTTTTTATCATCTTATTGAGTTTTAATTATAATACTATTGTATTATAATGATAATCTATCTTGTTAACTATGGGTTTCAGTTAAACGTATACGCAATACGTCTGGCGTTTCACGTACATATTTTTACGTAATTTTACGTATTTTTACGTATTTTTTTACGTACGTTATTTTACGAGAACGTTGTTTTGTATTTGTTTTCATTTATAACTTGATGAAGGCAGTACATGCCGAAAATTTGTTAAAATTATTGAAAATTTTAATATTGCATCTCATCTTAATTATTATTAAATTTGTTTATAATCAATAGATGCAGCACAGCAATTACTACATTTATTTTATTGAATGAGTTTGACAGCCATATCACCTGAGTGCACACTACCACTGTACCGTGGCTCCATATTCACCAACCACTGAAGACAGATATAACTGCCGCAGTGGACCACTCGGACATCCTGACCGACCCGGGTGGTCTCCCTTAAGTGCTTTGTGAATAGGTGCCACAGTGGCGAGGGTCGAGGGTTTAAGTCCTGGCAGAGGCTATGTGATATAGTCCTATAAACTTGGGAAAATAATCCTCTGATGTCAATACTTACACCAAGTCAATTAATTCCAGTATATCTACATATTCTGTTCTAGTTGCCAGTCATAGAAAAATATGTTCAAGGCAAAACAGCAATGTACATCACTATTACTCAAGATATCTTTTTACGAATGATCAACGTTGTTCAGCTCTTAGTTTCTCTCTACATTAGCACAATGAATGTAAATGATTTACTAACTTCATAAATGAAATAAAATTCCTTTTGCAAATATCTAAGTACTTTTAATTACAGGACAAGTACACAGGCTGCTCAGGAACCTTAGTAGGTCAAGATTAATCTTTAATGGTACCATTCACTCAAAATCCCAACATCCTCAAGTTTTCTGTAATCAGATGAAACATATTCAAAGCCAGTTTCAATGGCTTCTCTTTTTGAATATGATCAAAGTAGACATGATTGGGTGTCTAAAAAATTAACTTTGGTCCAAAATCGTTTATCATCATATTCTTAGTTCAACCATTGGATCTTAATGTGATTTCCTTTTAGTTGCGTTTAAATATGTGAGATTTGTGAATTTGCTGTAGCATTCTCCATGATAACCATGGCATATTTTTGCATAATTAGTTAATAAATTATGAATCAAAATAAAACATAAGTAATCCCAATCTAGAATACAAATGCTTATATCAATAAAACTAATCTATCATGGATTGATTATTAACAAATGATACTTCAAAGCTGCTGATTTCTTTCGTAAACGGAAAAATGAACAAAATTCCTGAAATTGACCTACTAATGTAACCTTGAAGGAGAGGTCAAAGGTCAAATGTGATGTTTAATTTGAATTCCACATACACATGTTCCTATCTAAAGTCAATACAAGTTTTTACTCTAAATTTGTTATTAATCGAGATAAATGCAATTTTATCAAATGTTGACCATGATGACTCCTGTTTGACCTTGAAGGAGAGGTCGAAGGTCAAATCTGATGTTTCATTTGAATTTCATATATACATGTTCCTATCCTACAGCTGTCTCTTATATATGTAAACATTCTAGTAGAAAAGAATCATTTATTGTAGGTCTCACTGTATAAGCCTTGTATGATGCAAGTGCTCATGTTCCTATCTAAGGTCAATAGAAGTTTTTACTCTAGATTTGTAATTTATCAAGATAAAATTTCGCAAACATGTTTTTTTTTTGTACGTTAAATACTACTCTTAAGGAAAAATGATGTTTGCCAAAAATATCTGATGGCGAAATATATTTTTGGGGGTCAAACAGAGGTCAATGGGTCAAAATTTCATTGATTGCAAACATGGACATTCCTTATAAAATTAACAAAAATGAATACATTATGTTAATTATGCATATGCAAATGAGCTTATTTGCATAAATTATATTTTTCATAATAGAGCAGATTATTAGCTTTAATTTGATGTATTACACAAAAGTATTGTGAAAGTGTAAGTCACATTATAATGAAATATCTTATAGTGAGGGGACATTCGTTTTTATCTTTAGTTACCATGGAAACCGTCGATTTCAACACTCTTGCAAGAGCCGCCGCAAATAAAAATACTATACAATGAAAGTCACTGGTCTATTCTATAAGAAAATTAAGGTCGACAAAATATGGGAGACCGACTCCTCAACATCAATTTCTAGAAGGCTTTTTCAAGTGTGGATCCCAGCCAATATATGTAATCATAGCTCCTCTAACTCTAAGTACTATGCATTTATGTAAATTTTGGCCAAGCTGTCAGCTGCCAAAAATTTGGAAGGAAATATTTATTTCTAAATATATTGTAGTTGTGAAATGAATTTTATATAAATTTATATGATATACACTACAAAATTATACAAATGAACTTTTACAATGATTCAAATTTTTATTTTTTATTAACTGTTACAACTGATCATTATTTTACATGTAATGCGTTTTAAATAATGATTTTCCAACATAACAATTTAGAGAAGTCTATTAATGACTTCAGAACTCCTCAAAGAGCTACATTTGCATTCAAGCCAATTTTTTGAGATACAAATTACCACTGCCATTGGCATCCTAAACACCCCAGAATAGCGATTGATTGTCAACTTTTATTAAAACATGAATGATTTTTTTGTACAGAAATTCATTATCTTATGAGGATTTGATGAAAGTATTGTTTATTGTAAATTGCGACCTGAAGTGTTTTTCAAAGATTTGCGTAAAAAATTATTCTTCATTCATCCGCACACCATTCTATGAAAATGGACATTCAAAACACCTTTCAGAGATTTTCACACCCGCATGCATATTAGTTAATTATCAACATCATTTAAAATCAGCACAATTCCGACTATAACAATATCATTCATGTAGAGCTAATATTTCACATTGACTATGTATGATTGCAATTTGGGGGAACAATACTTTCAAAATTATGACTTGTACAAGGCCATAAAAATCTGGCACACTCTATGTTACACTATGTTACAAAATAAAGCATGTCATATGAATGCTCCTATAGGTCAACATAACAAGAGCATTAAAGGCTTTAACAAATATTCCACAAATCAATTGTATTGACAGAAACAATCTTTCCTCCTATATACCACTTTTGACAGGCATTTTGTTTAAAAAATTGAAACAGTTTACATTCAGCAAGGCACGTGCTGGATGTAGGCAGCAGACTATGTAACTTTTGCCATTTTTCTACAGATTCAACCCATGACTTTGAAATATCAATAACAAACAAAATTCATACAACATTATGAATTTACCTTCTTTTCCAATTTGTAAAGAAAACATTTTGAAATTAAGCATACAAAATACTATAAATACTAAAAATACTAAGCTATTACCAATGGTTGAACAGTCAATAAAAATACCATTTTGATGAAATAGTAATACAAAAGCTGAAAAAGATAAAAATCACAGAAACACAAAATGTTTCACTGCCATACCATTTAAAAGAAACCTTTTGATATGAGTCCACACAAAAACGTGAGCTACTTGTAAATATCTGAATAAAGCTTATTATCTTTCAAGTTCTATGAATCACAATCCTTGTATAAAAATGTTCATGATATAATTCTCTACCATAATGGATTATGGTTCCCTATATCTTACTAATAATGGCTTAAAAAATACTGAAGTAACTTGACTACATTGTACTGTCCTATAATCACCTTTCTGGTTAGAAGCCAACTCAACAAAGAAACATGCAAAACAATAACCATTATGTTAACAAACATGATGAGTATCACGGGTCAAGAGGCCACCGGTTCATGTAATTATATGTACCTACAGCTGTATCATTACGTACCAACCCACTGTGCTCTATGAACCCTACAAATAGTCAAATGCCATATTCTGTGGGACTTTGTTGAAAAAAATACATGTGCAGTGGAGTTCTTAAACACGAGGAGGATGTAACCTGGTGTATTAGCAAAACCTAGTAATCATGAGGATGCTAGGAACATCCAATCCAAATCAAATCAAAAGGACTTGTATGTTTATGAAGACTTTAAAAATACAAATTTAATCAAATCTATACAAAATAAACATTAATCATTATTAATTTACACATTCAATTAAGAAATAATACACATTACATAACCAATAGAAAAGTTTATGGCAATGTGAGCTGGATCATGTGCTATGTGTTCTTGCAGCAACAGATTGCCCGCAAACACACAGGTAATTAACAATCATAAAGCCAATAAATCATGCTTTCCACGTAAAATCATTTCTGATGCTTTGCCAAAGAATTCAGCTCCAACATATCTTGTATCTATGAACATAAACTAAGAAATGTGTATTTGCCTGTGAATTTACATTTTTTGAACTCTATCTACCAATACAATATGTTACGAATCACACTCCACAAACTAAAAGTTTGCAGCGTCAACAAACAACACATTCTAACAATCAGCCATGGCATCCTTTTTATGAGAGTTTGATGACTGGGAACACCTTATGTTGTGAGAAATCAAACTCTGGGGGTGAATCCTTCTTGTGGCCGCCGGTGAGGAGCTTCATGACGACCAGGTTGGTCTTGGCGATGCGGATGAGCACCTGCACCTCCTGGCTCGGGTTGGTCAGGGACTCGTAGTGAAGACGCGCCTGCACAATTGAAAAAGTGCAAATATTCTTTATTCATATGAAGGAGGTTGTCACTTGTGTGCAGATTTCTTTGCATGGAGGAGGAGAGTTATCATTATAACACTATCTGTGACACACCCCTAAATCCTGCATTCTGATTGGCTTAGAGCCCAAAAACAGCCAGTCCATATTTCTCAATATGGAGCGGGCAAAACTGCCTTCTAACAGTGGGTCACACTTCTGGCATCTATTCAAATAAGTAAATCAATATATAATCATATTGGTCATCTGTACACTCACTAAATGTATGCCAAATGTATGTTAGGCAAATTGCCTATAACAGATTATTTACGACATTATCATACATTATCGTGCATTGTTCATTAACTCAATCGTAGTTTGTATGCCTCAAAAACTGACACACATCTTTTTTAACAATTATGCCAATACAACATCAAGGAAACAGGATGATTTAAAAAAAGCTATTTTTTATCTAGGTATTTTGTGTGCATCTAGAAATCGACAGATTTGGCATAGACTGATTATAATAACCATTTCATTTTCAAGTCTTTTGTAACTTGTAATTTTCAGGGTAGCCGTAACTGTAAGTACTTGTGATGAAGGAGAAATAATTTTCATTCTTATTGCTTTCATGTAGAAAAGTAAGTTATAGTTCTTATATGTTCTGTTGGTTTAATATTAGTCCCAGCATTGTAGACAAGTACATATTTGAGGCACTGAATAATCAAATATACAATGAAGTGCTAAGCTGCGTACCTGTTGGAAGCAGTGAGCTGCGCTGGTGTAGAAGTCTGCGGGTGTACGCGGGGCTCGGAGTGAGGTCATGTCGCGGTACTGACCGTAGTGGACGACCGGTGGCGTCACCATGCAGCCGAACGCCGCGAAACGGTGGTTGTAACGCACCTGACAATGACAACATGTTATGAACAGGGTATAAAATGCATGAAAATTTTCTCCAAGACAAATTGCAGCACTGTCACTGACCTCCTCACAGTCGAAGTCGAACTTGGGCTGTTTGAGCTTGCCGTCCAGCTCGAGGCCCAGCACGGCCTTGTAGTAGCCCCCGGTGAGGTTCTGGTGCGCCTGGGCCAGCTGCACCTACAGTCACACGCGTCTCACAATCACAATCAGAATTCAGAGATTATCAAAAAAATTATTTTAAAGATGCCATCAACTCTTTTTTATTTCTGATGCTCTGGCTTTCATATGAATTTATTGCTGTTAGCCATTGAATTAACATATTTGGTCTAAATCATGGAAAAAGTCATCCTTTTCGGAATATTTTGATATAGTACAGGTAATATTTTCATACGATAAAACCTCTAAAAGTTCTCATTGAAAAATGCTTCTTTCTGTGTCAAAATAGTGTTTCCATCGAACAACCACGCCTTTCAAGACGTCACAGAATACGGAATCCTCGCCAACAAGTCTACATTAGCTGGCACCACTCGCTAAAAAGTCTGTTTAGTATTAGCCTTGATCAATCAGGTTCTCATACTGCATGCCACCACAGGGTCTAGATAATTGATGCTATTTTTACTGTATGTATTTTTGACGTTGAAACATTATATTGGGCTGTATCCTGCATGCACAACAATACTAATGTTTTATATGTTGTCATATCTTAAGTAATATTTAAATCTTTCATTACAAACAATTATATTGTGCTTTAGAACCCACATATATAATACGTAGTTATTATTTATTTTTACATGCAAACTTTCGCGGCCGTGTTACCTTTAATTATATCATCGCTCATCTGTATAGTTTGCCACATGTCCGCTAGAGGCGCTGCGTGCGTAACTCGATTCAATATGATGTTTGTAAAACCGGCAAAAGCTGTTTACCATCCACCAATCAATCGAGTAAATTTTTTGCGTGAGCAATAACGTAAGTAAATTCATTCTACAGAAAAATCATCCTACTTCTGTATTTATCCTCATAACCACTGAAATCCGTACTGTGAATGGTACAGATCCGTACTCCCGTAGTCAGACCCTCAAATTCGTATGAATACGACCACATCCGTACTACTTGGCAGCCCTGTGGTTGATAGTACATGTATCAGTTTTTAAATTCTTTTTTTAGCATTGGAGCCTGTTTATATCTGACCTGTTTGGCGTGCGGCGGGGCGCGTTTCTTCTTGCCGCGGTCCTTCCGCTTGCCGCCGGCGGCCGCCTGCTGCTGCTTGAGGCGGTCCAGCTGGTCCAGGTAGAAGTTGTCGGCACGCGACAGCGTGGAGATGTACCAGGAAACAGGCACTCGGTAGAGGTACCTGGAGAAAGAGTGCAGATAAAACAGGCACTTGTAGAGGAAAGAGTGGAGATATAACATGCCGGCTGATTTTGGCTCGGGACTGCTGGTTTTAAAAGTTCACGTCCCAGTGGGTAGGTTACTTTTTGAGTTTGAGAGGTCCGTGAGCAAATTGTGGTGAGTTTCATACCCTGGTATAGAGGAGGTAGCAGATGTGAATGTCTGATGCGGGAAGAGAGGGGCGTTAAACCGACTCATAAATGGAATAGTTTATAATATGAACAAGTGGTGTTTGTGAGCGACTATGGAGCTGGTCACAATAGATATAGGGATAGCCTACCTACTGGTATCTTACAAAACCCAGTTACAGAATTGATTAAGATATGTACATAATAATTGAATATGTAAAATCTCAAGTCTAAAATGCTCTAACAAAATGAAATGATGAGAACATGGTAACATTTGAATTACCAGTAGATTTAGTGGTACTGGTTGAGCGACCTACCAGTAAATGTAGTGGTACTCGTGTAATGCATACAGCTCCAGCTCAAAACCCAGCAGTGTGTACTGGATCATCACCTGTGACACATGTTTAAGATATGGTAGTATTCAATGGTATCAATTGAAACATGGAATTAATACTTTAACACATGTACTGTCGATTCATGTATAAAGGCCCCTGGGCCTAACATCGAACATGGGCTTAAGATTCGGATATGAGCCCATGGACTTTTAACTGAACTCTTTTTTTTCCACCAACAAAGCTGATTTTATTTTGACTCGGTAATTTCATCGAAAGTAAGTTTCTTGGGCTTAAAAATATGTCATTACATATGGTTCATTATGAAAGAAAGTTCAATCATGTGTGTAGATCTGCTTTCATATTATGGCGAAGTTGTGCACGTTTTGCTGTGATTGTGGGTGGCAAATCAATTAAACATCGCATTTGTTAATCGTCATTCTCAAAACAGCAATGTATAATCCATTAGTAATGTTATTCTACCAATATATTACGAATGCTTGCCAGAAAATAGAAATACCTCCCGCCAGCGTTTTGAAAACGAAGGTGCTCATCCATAGTAAATGCATCTTATTGTGTAACGTAGTCGCGCCTGCTAAAGCGCCTACAAAATGCGGACCGGTAAAAGATGAAAAAATGCTTCTTCCCCTGTCTGATTTAAGATTGAAATAAAAATGTTTTAATTACACTATCGAGTTATGAAATGCAATAAAACAATAGAGAATACTACAATAATATTATATGACATAGTCATAGTACGGGCACGCATGTGCGCAAGAATTTGTTGTATGAATAGGCAGTACCTAAGACAGCTACCAGAAATTGAATTCCTAACTTGGGTGACGTGGGTAGGAAATTTGCAAACTAAATCGTGCGCAAACATTTCTAGTTTTACAGTATGTTAAAAGATAAATTAAATGATTAACTCAAGCATTTTATTATCACAGCTATGATTACTCATTACATATTTTACTAATTTCACACCAGAAATATTGGAAACAATATAACGTGATCGCATGAACATTTTGTATTGTAGCATAATTCCAATAGTCTCATTTGTATGCCTATAAGACTCCTTTAAGTAAACTGTACATAGCTTGAAACTTTGAACACCATAAAAAGCAAACTAGGCCCATGACATAGTGAGCCAAATTTGACACGTGTGCCAAATATATACACTAATCATCGTTTTCTACATTGGAGAAAGGTCAGAACATACCAAATTAAAGACCATTGAAATCAGAATGAAATTCCAATAAAAGTTCATATTTATGTAAAATCCAACTCCCTAAATATTGACAATGATTATTTCTAAAAGCCTATGGGCATTTAGATGGTATGTCTAAGAACAGGGTAAATTAGATTTCATTAATCAAGTCATGATCAAAAGTGTTTAGTCTGCCCCATACATCATCAAATGCTAATATAAATATATCTACATCATAGTTTAATCAACGATGTAAGCAACAATATTACATATCATATTTAAAATATAAACAATACTTGTAAACCTTGAGCACCAATCGAGCAATTTGGCCATACACACAATTCCGGTGTTGTTTCAAATACTAAGACAAGTATATCATGTGTTCAAGTCAAAATCTTGAAGACAAGATATTTTCATTATTTGAACTGGATGAAAAATTTGTAATTCCCATCAATTAATGTAGTTGTGGATAATTAATACTGTTGTGAAATAAAAAAAGAGATGACAAATTCAGTTGTTCCTGAATTCTAATTCTGTCTGCTACTTAAAAGTATTTCTTCTATTTTATTTGTTGGCATACATGTACATTCTACTTTGTCCTTTCTACATTTTTTCTTCATTTTCCAAAATTATTTCATGTCTATGGCATAGTCTATGCAGTTTTATTTCATTTTTCATGATTCAATAGCACAAGTTGTAATTTTATACTATCAAAGTTTCATCACTTTTGTCACGTAGAAGCCATGGATTATTTGATTAGAAGTCTAGATACTAGAGAGGGCTACTTGTAGCACTGTTTATGCATTCTGTAAAAAAAATCTTTTTACTAGAAAATATATACTTTAGTACTAACTCTCATGTGAGTGACCTCCTGAATTGGTAACAAACATACTTTACGTTACTTTATCATTTTCAGTCTTCATAGGTCAAAGACCTGTTACTGATATAACTTGGTACTATTTATATGCTTAAAAACAAAGTTTGCAGGAGGAATGGCATAAGAGATCAATTGTCAATATTTTTATCACTACTAGCACATATACATGAGATCCTTCCAGTGATCA
>CM032669.1:3672805-3768134 GCA_019095985.1 Streblospio benedicti | reverse complement strand
TATTTCATGTCTATGGCATAGTCTATGCAGTTTTATTTCATTTTTCATGATTCAATAGCACAAGTTGTAATTTTATACTATCAAAGTTTCATCACTTTTGTCACGTAGAAGCCATGGATTATTTGATTAGAAGTCTAGATACTAGAGAGGGCTACTTGTAGCACTGTCGACAGTTTATGCATTCTGTAAAAAAATCTTTTACTAGAAAATATATACTTTTAGTACTAACTTCATGTGAGTGACCTCCTGAATTGGTAACAAACATACTTTACGTTACTTTATCATTTTCAGTCTTCATAGGTCAAAGACCTGTTACTGATATAACTTGGTACTATTTATATGCTTAAAAACAAAGTTTGCAGAGGAATGGCATAAGAGACCAATTGTCAATATTTTTTATCACTACTAGCACATATACATGAGATCCTTCCAGTGATCATCTAGCCTGTTCTTAAATACATTTAGATCTATAGATGGAGCTGAGACAACTTCTTCAGGTACTTTAGTACTACTATTCCACTGATCCACAATTCTATGTCTGAAGAATCTCTGTATCAATGTTTTGTGGCAGCTCTCCTTTCTCAAATTACAGCTGTGTCATGTCTCATGATCTTTTCACTGTGATGTAGAGTCTATCCTAAAGATTTTTCATTTAGGTAAGAGTCTGATATTTAAAATATATATGTATGGTAAACTTTAAATTGGTCTGTGGTAGGTTAGAAACCTGTTGACCGGTCTTCACTAGATTGTTTTAACACATTTCTAAATACTTAAAGTCATGCATTTGGTGGGAAATGGAAGTGTCATTCAGTCAGTCAGACCCGGGAGTCAGACAGATACTTAAAAGTTAGACCAATGTTTATCTATAGATATATTGTTTTTAATGCATTCAATGTTTGATATGACACTACATCTTCGCATATAGCACTAGCCATCTCTAGATATATATCCTCATGACGTAGCTAAGTATAATCCATTGCACCATAATTTATATTTGAATTTTTATCAATTTTCATGAGCACAAATCACTAGATCTAGTATGTACTATATTGTACCACTGCTAACGTAAATTAAAATACTAGTATTAATCTACTATTTTGCAATTTTAAGCCTATTGATTTTCTACTCAGACGTGACTCTTTTGACAGCTAAAACTAACGTCGACGTTTGAATGGTTTTTTTTTGCACCTGTGGGTTTTTATAGTTCAGTTCTAGAGAAAAATTATGATTTTAACACTTATTTTCATCACGTTTAACAGATAATAAAAATATATTGAGGACTCCATTCAAACTATCAATAAGATATTTAGTGATAATTAGTAAAACCTAATTTTGTGCTTGAATCGGGAAAAAAAACGCAATGTTTACGTCGTCAATTATTTGTCGCACAAATAAGGGACTAGTCTGTGAGTCATATTCACGAAATGTGTCTTTTGTCGAAGTGGGCGTGGCACCATGAAATAATAAAGATAATCCGGCTCCAAAATAGCAAGATTTCCGGTCAATTCCAATTCATGATCATCAGATTATGTATATATTAGGACAGGCATTGTGTGCCTGTATCATTTATATAATAGACATAACACCAACGACTACTAAGTTTGTTAACAGGCAAGCTTCGTGCACCCGGTAAATCTCCCAAGTCACTCATCATCGCCCACATAGATCTAGGTAAATATACTGTACGAGTCCATGATTAGTGATATGTTAGCTCTCCATTTCTAAATAATCCAATGCTTATTCATCGCCAAAATGGGGGCAGGGGGCTTAAGGTTCAAACTTACGCCCCTGGGCCCATCAATGAACCTTTTTTCAGTTTGAAATATGCTTTAAACATGAATATACGGCACGTATAAATCAACACATTCAAATGTAACTATGATTTTGAACACTTAATTAAATGGTACCTGTGGGCATGGTTTTAGCTGTTTTTATATGACTAACCATGTCCATAAGATGGTATTAACGACATTAACCCTTTACCCCTCAAAACGGTCTAAACCGGCCTTGGGCCCTCTCCTTCAAATCGGCCTAAATCGGCCGGGTCATTTCACTTATTTATATATATTTTTTTTAATAAAAGACTTAAAATACATTCATTTAGGTAAGAGTCTGATATTTAAAATATATATGTATGGTAATTTAATTTTTACTCAACTAGTTGAAACATACTTGCTACCGTTTCACTCTTCAGAGCAGAAAGGAAGCTTCTACTGCTGACCATCTGTTGGTCACATTTGAACCCAAGTTTTGGCCACAGCACTGGCTGGTGGTCAGCAGAATAAGTTTTGATTCTGCTCCTGATACAACCTTGTTGTGAGACTTCAGCAAGTATGTTTCAATTAGTTGGTTGAAAATTTAACTACATATGTGTTGAATATTATCAAAAGACAGTCTCCAATATTATGGAGCTAATCTTAGTCATTCATAAGTCTAATGGCCTAATTACATGACTTTTTGACAAGCTACATTTACAAAATTGGATAAATCAAAATGTATCATCATTATAGCAAAATAAGCAAAAGCATAAGTAAACAAAGTATTAGTTATCATTTATTTAGATAATCTTTACTAAGGTCAACTTCAATTCAATTATTTCCTATTGTATAAGTTTTATGAAATTCAAACCTAGCAATTTACAGTGATTAATCTACAAAATGACAACAATGAGTCCCTAAGGACTCGCATATTTTGAAACAATGGTTCCAAGGGGCAATACAATTAATTACTTAGTAACATGTATAACAGGTAATTACCTAGTAGTCCTGGCATACATAATTAGAACAAATTATAAATATTTTATGGGTTCCGTGGGATACACAATTTTTTATTCTTTGTATCCTATTGAAAAAAAAAGAGTCATGGACTTGAAATCACATCAAGATTATTTACTGACTTTATACATGTGAAAGCAATGTAATATTGGATTGTAAACCAGGAATTTATGACTTTTTAATGACATTAACTGTAACATTGAATTGAATTTTAAGCCTAATTATACATGCCAGCTATACTTACAAATTAGTATTTGATTACATTTGATTTCCTGTATGATATACTGGTATGACATTTCTACGATACTTGTAAAATCAGAAATTCTCCAACTACCTTTTCTGAAAGACCAAATTATTGTCATTTCAGTGAATTTGTACTGTATGCTAAATACATAGATTTGTCATTTCTGTTCACAAATTTTATTTTAGTCATACATTATAGATATACAGTAGAACCTTATTATCTCTATTGCATAATTAATTTTCAATCATCTTAGCATTTTTTTTTTATTTTCCCCTAAATTTTGAAGATATATTAGTACCCATGGCCATTCAAAGTCATATAGTAGAACACTACAATTATAATAAAAACATCAAATCATTCATTAATATACTAAATACATTGACCAAAAAGTACGATGTTGACAATAGTATGTTGAAACATACATTTGACTTCATCAACAAGGAATTCCTCTCGTTTAACTGACCACTAGCAGATCACCTACCAAAAGTAATGAGCAACCAGCCAAATTATGGCAGGTGAGATTTTATACTCCCTTAGATTCTAAAATCTAATATGCTAATATTATATGCTGTTGTATTTGACAATAAAATAAATTCTATAAATAATTATGCTAGTCATTCATTTCACAACTTCAAGACTACAAGATTCTGTGTTTGTGTTGATCAAAATAAAGGTGTTTGGCTCATCTAACTTAATTAGCCAAATAGGACAAAATCAGCTCACAGTTTAATATTTAACACCAGAGCCCTGCACGGGTGATTAATAGGGTATTGCATGTGTTGCAGTGGGAGATAGAAAAATCTCTCACCGAGTGGAGATGTCACAGCTCGAGTGAGCGTAAGTGAATGAGAGCTGTGACACTCCACGAGGCGAGAGATTTTTCTATCTCCCACTCCAACATAATGCAATACCCTGTTTCTCCCACTTTTGTTGCATTTTAAATATGAAATAAGGCCATTGGTTTTTAATAAGTTGGATGACGAATTTTTTGTACGCAAAAAATTTGACAGGGGGGCAGGGCAAATTTTAAAAAACCCTCCTTCCGAAAAGCGACAGGGAGGGAATAATAAAAAAAAAGACGGAATTTATCATTGATAGGGGGGCCTCGTGAAAAAAAAAGAACGTTTGCAAACATGACAATGCTATATATCAGACACCCGTGTTTCATCTTTGGCCCAAAGTTTGGAAGTCCGATTGCAAATGTCAATAATTTCGTAATACATATTACTTCTCCGACGTCCACACTTGATCAATAGTTTGCCAATCGCCTCTCTTGTCATACGGATTAAAAGATCTAATTAGATGAGGCACAAGAGACGAATAATATTGAGATTTTTTAACAAAAATATGACAACCAAACAGCCATGCTTACTGTGTGCAGAAGACTAGGTCGGTGATCGTTGATTGGTCAAAAACACGGCGCAGCCTCTATCAAGCGCGCAGGATTATGTAAGATTCATAAAGAATCAAATGGCATTGAGGCTCGTTGGAAATCGACTGTAAAATGGCGCCATTGTTGTTTGCATTATGAATCGCGAGAAAAAGTCATGTGACCCGCGATATGATTCGTACTAAATCTTTTGACAGATCGGCGATGGGAAGAAAATAAAGTTGTTTTGTTTTTATTATCGTCGGCAATTATTAAATAAAAGGTGGTTAGTGTCATTTTTTTAACTTATCGGGGTTCATTAGGGCACATCGTCGGGTTTGTCATCCAACTTGTATAAAGGATGGCCTAAGTAAATCTTATTGTGCTTGTTTGTTTTCCAAACGTATGCACCATTACGTAGTCCGCAAGATAGACATCAGGATGAGTACGTTTTACATATGCTTTCCAACGCAGACGTATGGCTTCACGTTGATTGCGCTCTGGATTCTATGAAACGTAGTAAATTTATGTTATTTTCCCACGCCAACAGTGGGAGATAAGAAAATCTCCCACTGCTGGTTCATTCATAAATTCGCATGAAAGTGGGAGAAAAGTTTGCACCCACACCCGCCCCAAACGTTTAATGTGTAACCCGCACCCGCATGTTGAACAAAAATTGAGCTGGCACCCACAGATATTACTGGACAACCAGCACTAAAGCCCACATATTTTATAAATATCTAGTCATGTTTTAACATATAGTTATTGGCATTGACATGATTCAGTGAGTCTGCCGTGGATGGGAAATGAACTCACGAGGCAAGCAAATCACGTTTTGTAGTCCTGCATGCTAACCACTGCACCATCGATCCCCTGTTGGGCTAATTATTGTACCTATTTAGTGCGTAGGTACCAGAGAGCAGTGTGCAACCAGTTAGGAATGAGTTTGCACAAAACACACCACCAGACCCGTATCGACGCATGACATTCTGGTCACAAGTTTTCCAACTCCCTTTCCACTCGGCCACAGAAGCTATTGAACGTTACAAGGCAGCATGCAAAAATAATGCATGATTTTACTATTGGATACAATGCTATTTTTACAATCAGTTATTGATAGACCCACCTGTAGTGTGTGGTAGAGCACCCAGGTGCCGAAGCATGCAAGGTGCTGGCGTCCCGGCTCACACTGCTGGTGCAAGTACGCGTCCAGCTTGTCACCCTCGTCCTGGAGCCAAATGTACAATACAGTAGGAACTTTTCACCTCCAACTCTGATGCAATTCAAACTAATTGATAACTCAAACAGATAACTATTTTGTTCATGTTACTTTACATTATTTTTTCGCTTAGAAAACATGAAATTTCGGACCACTTAAATCTGAGACTTAACTTTTCTATTCACAGCCTTTAAATTTGAGTTTGTAAAAAATGTACATGTTTACAGTGAAAACTAATCCGTTCCATTGTTGAACAAATTCATTAGCTGTGTTAATTCATATACAGTGACAAAAATTGGGAAGTAGCCCACACTGGCCAGAAGGGCCAGTGTTTTGAAATCTTCACTGGCCCTTCTGATACCTTACTGGCCCTGCGAGTGGTGAAGGAGCTAAACATCACTAAGGTGGTCTAGGGGCATGCCCTTGCCCCAGAATTTTTTAAATCTAAGCAGTCATCAGAGGCTATTTTAAAGCATTTTAAAGGGTTTTAGACAAATAAAAAAGGCAGCCACATTAAGTTAAATCATACTTATTTGAATATATTTACAATCTATAATCAGAAGAAAAAATCATGTCGTGATAAAATGTGACTAAAAATTGATTGTATCTAAATGTATACACAATAAGTAAATACGAATATGATTTAAAAAACTAAGACTAAAAAATTATGTTCGCCATCAGGGACTAATGTTTAGGAAATGTACTGGCCCTTCCAATATGATACTGGCCTTGTTAAAATTTATGGCCAAAATGCCAATTTTTAGGAAATGTTACTGAAAACATAATATGACAGTATTATCCAATATGAATTTAATTTACGCCATTAAGTTAAATATAAACTTTTACAACAAATCTGTTTGCCTTTCTCAACAAGATTTGTTGTCGAAATATTGAGTTAATTATTTGTAAATTGTAATAGCTGTTGATATGAAGTAAGTACTGTATTATAATCTGTTCACATTTAAACTTTTACATGTGTCAAAATTTAATGGAAGAACAGGTAAAACACTGTATCCTGTGAAGGGATACTTAAGGGTTATCATATGGGTTTGGGTGTGATACAAGTATCGTGTGCGGGGTGAGTGCCTACCTGCAGTGTGGCGAGCTCCTCCAGCAGACCCGCCAGCTTGTCGCGCTGCCGGGCACGGTTGTGGCCCGACACCTGGCAATATGCAAATGTCACTTACAGTCATTTCTCACGGTTTATAGACTATCATTACACCAATAACACTAACTGATTGACAATTTTTGTAATACAATTTGTTCTTGAGGCACATACAGTAATCTGTCTCAGACCCGTATACTGGCAGGAGCTGGAGTGAGGGATGGGGGACAGGGGGAAGGATGGGGAGGGAGGAGCATTTTTTGTGTTCTGGATTTCATCTGTTTAAACCCGAGCAACGCCAGGTAGACAGCTAGTAGTTGATATACACGAACATTAAAAATAGCTTTCATATAGCTGCATATCATAGCATAAGAAACTAAAAATCACTAAAGATTGATATTAGAAAATATTCTAAATACAAATCTGATCTACATGACACTATCAGTTATTACTTTCAAAACTTTCAGAAATGACCCCAGAATTCTTCTGATGATTGCTTCGCATCAACCAGTAAGGTATATGAATAATAAGGGACTAACTATTCTTAACAAAATAACACATATACACTATATTTTCTTAATTTTACTGCCATCTTTTCTGAGGTTGTCCCGGTGGGACTGACAAAGAAAGCCGATGCATGTTTTCTTTTGAAACCTTCCAGCGCTATGCCATCGATTCCGCCCGCGTAATGTCTTAAAGGTTATGCTCAGTGGCAGAACAAGTATGCGTGTAGAGAAGCATTATGATGTGTTCTGTGCATTCTGAAAGTTTCTTTCATTTAAACGGCATATTAAAGTATGTAGAGCAATTTAAATACCATGCAATAAGAGGCCGGCATATACTCAACAAAACAAGTGAATGTGAGAAATGTCAACCGAATGATTTTCGTCAGACGTAACTTGCACGCTGCTTGTAAGAATTCGCCTATCTCTGCCATGTTCAATGTGACGTCTGTCGTTGGAAATCCAAGGTACGTCTGGCGAAAATCATTCGATTATGCAATATCACGTGACCTTGTGTTTTAGTTGACGAGACGGCAGGTATTTTTAATGGCGAAATAATTATTTAACGTGGAGAATATAAATGTTATTTTCATCACACTTGCAATGGATAAGGCATCGTCTATTGATACGGGATTTTACAGAACAAATATAATTTTGGCTGAGCAATATCTTTAATCATATCATATACTAACCTGCTAATTTGCATGTGACGTTTCGTTTAGCATAGAGAAGCACTAATTATTTGTCGGCACTCTCGAGAAATAACAACGATTTCTGTATAGAAGATGTGCTGTGCCGTTCACAGCCAGGTGCGAGAAAAATCCAAAACAAACGCACACTTGCCAATGTCATAACAGGTTTGTAAAGAGCTTTGATGCTTCAAAAATATTTCACATTTTCTCAAGAATTTTGGAATAATCATGATTCCGTCACAAGGTTCTGAAACAGTGTCAGAATTCGGAAGAATTCCGAAATTTCTGAATAGTTAACTGGTATGCAATTTGCCAGTTAAAATCTTAAACTTAAAATTTTAGCACTGCTATAAAGGTAATTCATAGCCCTGTCACATGAAAGTGCTTTCCAAACCTACCCATCAACAAAACCAGCTATATCATATGACATCATTTA
The DNA here is from genome assembly GCA_019095985.1 of Streblospio benedicti. NCBI lineage: Eukaryota > Metazoa > Annelida > Polychaeta > Spionida > Spionidae > Streblospio > Streblospio benedicti. The sequence goes on along the minus strand of CM032669.1, from coordinate 3,759,792 downwards.
TTTTTGAAAAACCCACACATTTTATACCTTAGCAAATATTTTCGACCTTGTCTGTCAGACAGTCTTTTTCAAGCTGACGTCACACAGGATGGCAGGATGTGACGTCGGGAAGTATGTCAGTGTCGGGGGGGCGCGGGGGGGCTGTCCCTGCGAGCAGCCCATGGCTTCAGTAGTGTCATATGCGTGCGATAAGGTGTATGCACCCTCATCTCGGTTCATTGTCTTTTTCGTTTTCCTTATAGCGATCGCTTCCCGGATCTGTCTGTCTCTAATGTTGGACTCACGACTGATGGGCTTCGTGTTGTCCCAGTCAGGGATATGGTTCATATTGGCCATGTGATCTGTGATGGCGGATTTGTGCAAGTCACTTGCAGATGACAAAAGGGTCCACCCAAAGGACAAAATCAAGCCGAAAGAGATATGTGGTTGTGTGTATAAGATTGGGTGCAGAAACTGTGACCGTGTGTACATTGGTGAAACAGGGAGGAAACTAGGTACTCGTGTGGCAGAACACCAAAAGGATGTTGAAGAACATACTAACAGTGGAGTACGCACCAGAGCCACCCGTTTGTCATCTGCAAGTGACTTGCACAAATCCGCCATCACAGATCACATGGCCAATATGAACCATATCCCTGACTGGGAGAACACAAAGCCCATCAGTCGTGAGTCCAACATTTAGAGACAGACAGATCCGGGAAGCGATCGCTATAAGGAAAACGAAAAAGACAATGAACCGAGATGAGGGTGCATACACCTTATCGCACGCATATGACACTCTACTGAAGCCATGGGCCAGGGACAGCCCCCCCCCCCGCGCCCCCCCGACACTGACCTACTTCCCGACGTCACATCCTGCCATCCTGTGTGACGTCAGCTTGAAAAAGACTGTCTGACAGACAAGGTCGAAAATATTTGCTAAGGTATAAAATGTGTGGGTTTTTCAAAAATAAATGTTGTCATCGTTCCACCTGCATCAGGCTTTGATGGCAAAGTGCGCCGAATGTTCTTGTTTTGCACTCTGCTTCCACGTTGAGTCACGGATGGGGTGCAAAACAACAACATTCGGCACACTTTGCCATCGAAGCCTGATGCAGGTGGAACGTCCACCGAAACGTCGCTTCTAGACGAGAAGAGAAGCATCTGAGTAGGTTTTTTCCTTCTTCAATAAAACCAGCTATGTTGACTGGCATGAAAGATTGCTTGTTGGTAAGACCTTCTAACGCCTTTGAATGTTCAAATGGGCAGTTAACAAATTCCTTGATTTACTTTTAGAGTATATGATAGAGCAACGCTGTTACCTGTATGAGCGTGACCATGGGACGAACAGTGTGAGTGATGAACGTTTCTACATACTCCTTGGCCACACCAACAGCCAGCGAACTCCTGAAAACAGCATGATGATAACTCTTTGTGTAACCACTACTATATTATGGAACCTTCTCATGACCTCATTCACACTGCTAAGGAATTATTAATCATACAGATACATTAGGCATCAATATGGCTGGGAAGAACAGTTAAACAAGTTCTCAGCAGTGATGCTCATTCCAAGAAAGCAAAACACACTTATTCAAATGCTATTTCTAACTTTCATCAATGACTGCAAAATTATGATTACCAAAAAGCTACTCACTTTGGCATGTAGTATGGAGGCGAGATGAAACTTTTGATGGTGTCTTTCACTACATCAGTCATGGCGGTCTGACCAAATGCTCGCCGGTTCCTGGAGAGATAGACCAGCTGCAAGACTGAGCGAGAAAGCACACAGGGGTTGGAGCGACTGAATTCCTGGAAGAATTCAATGATGCAGTGAAGGTTCCCATTCACTTTGAGGAGCTGACAAGCATGTCTGAAAACAGAAACAGGCATAACACTCTTAAAACATTCTTGTATGTGCAATCAGTTAAATACCTATTATAAAAAATCAAAACTGGATTTCCAAAAGTTGAAATTGCATCATATGAATTGCTTACTTAAAACTTTGGCACATTTGCTCCAAGTACTGATAGGTCTCCATATGTCCCTTAATCTTGGTGTATCTGGGAAATGTAGGTGGCAGCAGTCGCTGGTTTATCAGAGGCTCGAACCCCATCACTTTCGATCCCATGTCATCTGCTCGAGACGATTCAGAAATGTGGGCTGATTCTAAGGAAGCAGGTGCTTCAACAGATTTCTGAGATTCACTTGAAACAGTCTCTGATTCATCGCCTGGTGTTGGTTGACTTTGTTCATTTGTTGCTTTATCTTGTTTCTCCTCTGCATCATCTTGGGTCAATTTTACAGTGTCCTGTTTTTTGTGGACAGTTTCGAAGGCTTCTTCGACAACAATACTAGCTTTGATTGTTTCCAATAATTCGAGCATTTGAGATGTGAACTTCTCAGCATCACCGACACCTGCAACAGCAAAATGAAAATAATTAGGCTATTCATTGTGACAACAACATTGTACCTACGTTTTAACACACTATGAATTGAAATTTTCATATATGCAGTGTTCACTGCAGGAATTTTGAAAAGTGGGCTCAGGGCCTATAGCTTAAAAAAGTGGACCCTTGTCCAGGGGCAGGATTAGGTGGAAGAGTGGTAATAGTCAGCAAGACAAGGCGCCCTCAAATATCTACTTGTCCTGCAATAAAATGTACTTGTCCTCTCAGGGTCAGGATTAGGTGGAAAAGTGCTACTCATCACCAGGACGAATAACCCTCAAATATCTACTTGTCCTGCAAAAAAATGTACTCGTCCTCCTTGCACAAAGCTCTACATTTGTATACCAAATCGACCAGAATTGCTACTCGTCAAAAGGACGAGTTGCTAAAACATTTTACTCGCCCTTCATAAGTTTTTACTAGTCAATATGAGCGGATGAGTGGCTAATTCTGACACTGTCCTCTTTGCACAAACTCTATATCTATATGCCAAATGACAAGAAATTGCTACTCGTCAAAAAGACGAGTTGTTAAAACATTTTACTCGTCCTCCACAAGGTTTTACTCATCAATACGAGCAGACGAGAGGCTAAAAGCTCTTTTATGCTACAATTTACCATTTATTTTTATACATCAAGATTAATTTTATTCATAGAATTCTTTTAATCAAATAGAATGTTAAAAAAGACAGGAATAATTGAAGAAAAAAAGACCTACACTGGTTAAATACTAAGCCAAGAATGAAAACTGTAAAGACCTAGCTTCATATACAGAAACTCTCGCTGTCTTAACACCATCATCATAGGAGACAAGAAGAGTACCGTACATGCAATAAATTTCTATATAATTACTGTGGCAAATAAACAAGTTTTTAATATTATTTGAATATCATTTGTGAGAACAATTATTTAAGTGTCAAATACAAATTTCAAACGCCTAAATTCAGATGCAAAATACTCATAATCATATTATATTCCCCCTGAAAAACCTTTGCACTCCCCAGTTGAAAGGAGCCAACAAGGTAGATTTTTAATGATGTCATTTGGAAATGGCAACTAAGAAGAAAACAACCTCGCTAAGGTGGCTTTCTACGCAGAACTACTCCTCGAGTATCTTTTTATGAAAGCTAATAAAAATAGTCTAGATCATCATCATGCCAGTTTTATGTTTTGGTGTTACAATAAAGCCCAGGGCCAATAGAGGCTAGTTCCATGTGGTACTTGTTTATATTTACACCTGTTTGCAGCCGATTGGACAACCTAAATCACTACAGTTCATTTGAGAGCAAAGATTGTCTATCCTGCAATGGCAGATGTTTAGATCAGTCGAAATGTTACATACTTTGTAGAAATAATGGACCATCGCTACGATAACATATTCAAAATGAATTCATGTAGCGGATCAATTCTAAACCGATTAGGAAATGACAGACTGAGAGACGATCGCGGTGGCATGCTAATGACTCCCAAATTCCATACAGAAATCAACAAGTCATCGTAGTGACAGTTTGACACGCCAGACATATGAAACAAAAAGTTCAAAGCTTCTTACATATTGATAATTCTTCAATGTAAGCATTTTAATATATATTTTTGTTCAACTTGTGCTTTTTTGATAGCCATGAGCAATGATATGATTGTACGATGACGGGAAGTGACAAAAATACACCTTTGAAAATGACATCTCCAAGCATTCCTTTTAAATCACAAGCGCCGATGGTCTACTGTTTGAGAGTTATTATAGGCAAATAAACCCATAATCCTGTTAAATATTACAAAGGCGATGCAATTCTAAATACAAATGTCAATTTCTGTTAAGAAATAAGCATTCATGGAGGCTCAGGGAAAAGTAATTGTCTTGGATGTAAAACTGTCAAACTGCCATTGTTCGTCGCTGTTTTTATTTTGTGATTATGTTTCCTATAAGCCCACGTGGAAGGGTTAATATCAAAATTGTTTGTTGTAGCTGCAAGATTAAGAATTGTATGATGACATCTACTTCACCACAAAACATGGAAACACTCACCTTGAGCCTTTTCCTTGCTGAACGCAACAAGAGTGGAAAAGAAGAGACGCGAAAATTTGAGCCGTGAATGAAGAGCAAGTGCGAGAGAATGTTCTGAAATAAATTGATGAGTATAAAACATGACAATTGCATCTTTATTAAGAATCTTTTAACATGTCCATTACTTTCGTGTCTTATGCAAGTTGATTATAAAATTTCAAACTAGAAACACGAAAAAAAGTTAACATTCGCTAGTTTTTAGCAATTACGCATGGTCATTAAAAAATCTTAAGAATGGATATCTAGATATAAAATCATACCTTCTAATACTAATCGATTTCAAATCTGATTGACCTACCTTTTAATGTCTTGGAATCTCTCTCCTCACCCACTCTACTTCTGGTAACCTTAACAACACGACTCACTTCGTCTTCAACTTCTTTCATCATGCCTAAAACGCGCAGATCTGTTATATCTGTGAATAGAATATTAATAATTAGTCATTATTATTCACAATGAAGGCACCAGATAAAACACCAGTCGCACAATTCAGTTACATGAAAATATTTTGTCTTTGAGATTTTGACGTTAACAAATGATATAGATCTAATTGTCATAATATTTGAAACTGCTGAATTATGTGTACAGCCGAATTATGCAATTGGTTTTCTGTATACGAAATACTAGCACTATAGCATGCATGAGTTTTAAAAATGTTAACATATCAAAAAATTAGAGTATATACATATATGGCAACCATAATCATACCAGTGCCCAGCTTGAATCCATACGTCATTCCTTGAAAATCTTCCTCTTCAAACACTGAGGCACGATTGATAGTGTCTCGCACAATATCAACGATTTTGAGCATAAGGATAGAAAAGGCTTTCAGCTGCCGATCTTCAATTATATATGGATTGTGAAGATATAAACATGTAAACACTGATTGTGCCAACGAATGACCCTCCAACCAAGTTACCAAACATGCGAATATTTCATCAAATATCTGGATTAACTCTTCTGGAGTTAGATCATTTATCTTAATTTTTCCTTCCCTAATCCCTTGCTCTAAATTTAAGACTTTTCTCTTCGCTTTATTGCAAACCATTCCAGCATCCATCTTTGGATCCATCATTTCAATAGCAGACATTGCTTCGAACAATCCAAAACTATTGTCATGGACCAGTTCCCCCAGATATAGCTCATCACAAGTCTGTTGAAAATCTGGAGTGACATCAACCCAGTTGAAATAAGAATCCTCTGAAATTTTGTCATTCATCTCATCTGACACATCCAAATCATCCCCAGAGACATCTATCTGAGGATTCTCCTCATGATCCATCTTTAGCTGAATTATTTAGATCCTGTAAACAATTTCCAAACTACATTCGGCATCATAACAAAATGAATGAGTAATCGATTTAAATTCATATTTCAAAACAGAAAAAAGTATTTAATTAATTGTCATATTACCTACAATATGAATAAACCCACAATTTTAACTAAAGATGAAATTAAAATACATATTTAGTTAGTGTTGTGTTGATCAAAAACTATAAATGTTATATTGTAATGGAAAAAATATATTAAAACATAAAATATGATTTGTAACACAATGTCCTCAAAATTGAGAGGTTTAGTAATTGATTACTATGCATATTTGTATATAATAACTTGTAATTTATCGTTACTTATTTCTGAAATATTGTACTTATGAACAATGATTAATATTCTGATCTTCGGTGTTAATTTTGTGGAATTCATATTTGGTCAAATGATATTTCTTCCGTTATATGTGCCACTGATTACTTGCTAGTCTTCATCTTAAATGTCCGTCTTGAATAAAACTCGAAATTATCAAAGGTCAAGGCAATGAGTTCAAGGCGCTATTAAAAAATGTTTTTTTGGAGAAAAACAATATTTTTCTTTAGTGTGCGTACTTTATATAGTGTTGCTACTACAGATCTATTCCTAACCAAACATGAGACCCTATAAAGGATAATAAACCCTAAACATCGATCTGCGTGTGTGTGTTATAATGTGTTGATGGTGTACGGAAATTGTTTAGAATTGTTTTGGTTATAGCGCCTGTCAAACTTCAGTCTAGTCATTATGTCCAACCCAAGTCCAAGTGTGCCTTCTCTTGAGGCTGAAGGTACAGAAGAATGTGTGATGGATACATCACTGCCTTCCATGGAACGACCACCATACAGACACCATGGTCATTTTAAAAAAGGGTTTGAAATGTTCAATGAACTTCGTAAACAAGAAGTATTATGTGATGTTGTTCTTATTGCAGAAGGATTGGAAATCCATGCACACCGCATTATTTTAGGAGCATGCTCCCCATATTTTTTTGCCATGTTTACAGCTGATCTAAGCGAGTCAAAGCAAGAGCGAATAGTGTTGCAAGAAATTGACGGCAAAGCGTTGTCAATGTTAATTGACTTTATGTACACAGCAGAAATTGCAGTATGTGAAGACAATGTGCAAATATTACTTCCTGCAGCTAACATTCTCCAGCTTGTTGAAGTCAAAGATGCTTGTTGCGAATTTCTTCAGTCACAGCTACATCCAAGTAATACCCTCGGAATTAAAGCATTCGCTGATCTCCATGCTTGTCAAGAACTCATGCTATATGCAGAGTCCTACACAGAGCAGCATTTTAGTGATGTTGTAGAACAAGATGAATTTTTAAACCTGTCTGCTCAACAAGTATCAAAACTAATATCAAGTGACAGACTGAGCATCTCCAGTGAAGAAGCTGTCTTTGAGGCAGTCATCACATGGACCAACCATGATTTACCAAACAGACAAGAATACCTTCACCAGCTGATGGAACAAGTTCGGCTTCCATTACTTCCCCAAGAATTTCTTATTCAAAGAGTTGAAGAAGAGCCTCTGATAAAATCTAACCCAAACTGCAAAGATTTCCTTATTGAAGCAATGAAATTTCATTTACTGAGAGCTGATCAGAAAGCCTTGTATAAAACACCTAGAACAAAAGCAAGATCTCCAATTGGCCTCCCAAAAGTTCTCTTGGTTATAGGAGGTCAAGCTCCAAAGGCTATCAGGAGTGTTGAATGTTTGGATCTCAAAGAAAATAAATGGTATGCAGCTGCAGAAATGCCTTCACGTAGGTGTCGCTGTGGCGTTGCTGTGCTCAATGGTTTGGTTTATGCTATTGGTGGCTTTAATGGATCCTTGCGAGTGAGAACAGTGGATGTTTTTGACCCCAACAAGAATACCTGGTCTGCGATGTCGAGCATGGAAGCACGGCGCAGTACATTAGGTGCTGCTGTCCTCAATGACCTGATCTATTCAGTAGGTGGTTTTGATGGATCATCAGGACTGAACAGTGTCGAATGTTATGACCCCAATACAAATGAGTGGCGTCTTGTTGCATCTATGAGCACCAGACGAAGCAGCGTTGGCGTAGGAGTCGTCAGTGGAATATTGTATGCTGTCGGTGGCTATGATGGCGCAAGCAGACATTGCCTTAGTTCAGTAGAAGCTTACAACCCTGATACCGATGCCTGGACAGCAGTCTCAGAAATGTCGTGCCGTAGAAGTGGCGCAGGAGTAGGGGTTCTGGAAGGGGTCTTATATGCAGTTGGTGGCCATGATGGGCCACTTGTGAGGAAAAGCGTGGAGGTCTACAGTCCAGCCACCAACTCATGGAATCATGTTTCAGATATGCACCTGTGTCGTAGAAATGCAGGTGTCGTGTCACATAATGGCTTCCTTTATGTGATTGGGGGTGATGATGGATCAAGTAACCTTGGATCAGTCGAGTTCTATGATAAGAAAACTGATACATGGACGATGCTTCCAAATTCCATGATGACAGGAAGGTCTTATGCCGGTGTATGCGTCATAGACAAACCTCTATGACTATATGTTCAACAAGCTGCATAAAGATTAAAGAAAAAAGATGACATGTTGGATATGCTTTGTTTGATAAACATTAAAATGACTGGTAACTGAAATGAGCAATGTGGATTGTTTGATGATGGATTAGTTTTTGTGATAACGGCATGAAAACAACATGAAAGACTGTTGATAGATGTGAATTACTGATTGTAGTAGTTCCCAAGGAACTTTATTTTATTCTTTATACAGTATTAGTATTAATCTAAACAAGGGTGTGATTTTCCCAAATGTCTGCACAAGAGATGAAGTGACTTTTTGTGAAACTTTATGAGGAATATACATTTTACTTTTCCTTATTCTAGAATTATCTTCTCGTAACCATTGTACACAGCATGTGGTATAATATATAAGAAAATCAAACACAACTAGCCAACCAGTAATTATGAGTCTTCGGATCCAATGTATGGAAATTTAATGCTTGCTTTGATTGACAATTTGTACAATTTGTGTACATACATTTCAATCACTAATGAATATAGCGGCTGAGTATAGCGGTTTTCACGATAGTAGAGACAGTGCTGTAAAATACTGACATCAGGAATTATGAAATAAGTGTTCTAAGCATACTGTACATTGAATGATATGTAGATTTTTCAAATTAGCATTTTTTTTTCGTAGATGCTTTCATTATAATAATGATGATTAATGGTTTGATACAGTGTGTTACTTTTTGGTAAACCTTGAATGCATGTCCATCGTACTAAGGACTATGGACTTTGTAGAGGGGTTGTTTTTTTGCAAAAATGGAAACAAAACAGAATTAATTCAATATCTATAGTCGCTACATGTGCAATTTTCACTTGTTAAAAGTAGTGCATTCGATGAACTTGAAATATACTTTAAATATAGTTGCGTCGCTTCATTGCATCGCTTCAGCTCAGGTGCTGAAGTAAGCATTGTGTTTCGTTCGTTTGTAACTAACTAACTATGTAACTAACTAACTATGTATGTTTGTATGTATGTCTCCGGGCAAGCTAAAGCTTTAACCGTTGCACCGATTTCGTTCAAACTTTACACGACTATGAGGTATGAGGCGACACCGAAGTGATTTGATTTTGGGCGCTCTGCCAATTAAATTTTGCTTTCTAGAACGCTTTTATGACATTTTTAATGATATTCAATGCACTTAGCCAACAAGAAAAAAATCAATAATCCAACCTAGCAGCAAAATTGATTATTGGATTTGAAACTGATACTGATTATTATCTGTTATTCAATACTATTATATGGCAACAAAAATATCTTTTTGCTGGATATACTGATTCTGATTCATTCTGATGTTTTCTCAAATTCATAAATTTCGTGATTGTAAAGTATACTTTATTTCAGTACATATCTTAATTGCCCATCAGTCAAAGTCATTTAGCGATGCAGTGTTCTTTGAACACTTTTGATCTAGTTACCAATTGCATTTCGCTCACCCATGTATTGGTAAGTTTACTGTTCATTGCGTTGCTTCAGCTCAGCTGCTGAAGCAAGCATTGTGTTTTGTTCGTTTGTAACTAGCTAAATAACTATGTATGTATGTCTTCGGACAAGCTAGATCTTTAACCGTTGGTGGTTGCACCGATTTCGTTCAAACTTTACACGACTATGAGGTATGAGGCGACACTGAAGTGATTCGATTTTGGGCACTCTGCCAATTAAATTGAGCTTTCTATAAGCACATTTATGACATTTACTGATATTCAATGCACTTAAAGCAGCAAGAAAAAAATCAATATTCCCACTAAGCAGCAAATATTGATTATTGGGTTTGAAAGTGCAGATATTGATTATTATCTGTTATTCAAATAGTACTATTGTATGGCAACAAAAATATCTTTTTGCTGGATATATTGATTCTGATGCATTATGATGTTTCCTCCTCAAATTCATAACTTTCTTGATTGTAAAGTATACATTATTTCAGTATAAATCTTAATTGCCCATGAGTCAACGTCGTTCTAGCGATGCAGTGTTCTTTGAACACTTTTGATCTAGTTGGTATTTTGTTTATCTCTCTTCCTTTAACCTAGTATTTTCTTTGTATTTTACAAATTATTTTGCTGTTTGTTTTTTTCATGTTACATTGCCCTATTAATGAATCATGGTTACTTTGTATTTTCTATTCATTCCAACTATTTTTTTAATGAATATGTATCAAAATATGTGAATTTTCTATCTTTGCCATAACGTTTATGTCCTTATTCATTTAAAAAAAAGGTATTTATGATCATGGGCCCAGCATTGTTAGATGGTGGCGGACGTATATATACTATATTTACTACACAAACACCATTCTTACTCATACAGAGTAACTAACTATACTTAGACAAAACTGGGTGAGTTGTGAACATGATTTTTTTCATTAGGCGAGTTCATGTGGCTTATCACGGTGAGGCGAAAGGGGGAGCCTGATGCGCCACAAGATTGAAAAAATAATGTTACACAACCAACCTGGTTTGGTATTTATCATTATTTTTTTTAAACAATCGTAGCACCGCCTTAGAAGAACTGACCACTGTCATCACTACTTTGTCTAATGTGTCTTGTTAGCTAAAACGCAAGGTCATGTGAGGAGTTGCATAATTGAATGAATTTCGCCAGGCATACCATGGATTTCCAACGGCAGACGTTCTATTTAACATTGGGGAGATAGGGGCTTTGTTATGTGGTGTTTATTTACATCTGAAAACAATCATTCGGTTTACATTTTGATGGGCTTTTAATGGAGTGGTGTTTAAATTGCTCTACATATTTTAATATGCTGTTTCCTCCATCTAACGATGTGGGGGTTCATGTTAATGATTTACAATTTATGTATTTTGTATGGCTCTTTTGTGATTGCTAGATGAAGCAAGATAATTTGTGTTGTTTTATTTTCAATATTGTATTTTGCTTACAAAATATTAAGATTAGAAATTGTAAATATGATATCAGTAATGTTAATAATATGTGATTATTTATCTCTGTAATCTAATTGGCATTATATGAGAATTTATAAATTAATGAAGGCATTTGATATAGAAGGAAAAAAAAATCAAATTAGTGATTTATTGTTAACGTCAATAATTAGAGTGTAACTTTGATACTGTGTCATATTTATAATAACGTTCATTTTGAAGCTGTATTATAACGCTTGATGGTATTCATGTCGTCATGAAGTGTTAAGTATATGCATTGTTTTCTTACAACTGATGGCCATATGAAATGGCAAGAAGACCAAAAAGATTTCTGAGCAACAAATTTCGACGCATGTAATATTTATTTATGATGGTGATGGAATTATAGGATTTATTTGGTGGAAGTGAGTAAAGCACTTGCCATATACAAGGAAATATTGTGTTCCCAAAACAAATAGTTATCCGAGCAACTTCAATTGAAGGGCATTTTTAAGGAGAAAATACCTGGGAATTGTTCGATTTATGCACTTACAAAAGCTGTACATGGTTATCTTTAAAGTTTAAACTGTTTAATTATTCTTGTTAAATTCCATGGTACTGCTGTTACTTTCTATGTAATTGGTGGTTTAACAATTAAAAATGGTGTACTGTTAAGTTTTAGGTTGATGGTGAATTGTTGATATTGTACTTATATATTATGAAATTTTGTACATTAAATTTTCCTGTTGTTAACTTGTTATTTGTTCATAATGCAATTTGTGATCTACATCTAGGAATAATAATCCTAGTCTTCCTGACAGCGAGACTGCAAAAGTATATTTGTGGATTTTCACATTTAAAACCAAATCATGCGAACAACTTATTCTGCATTTATTTAATCTGATTCACCATCTCTTCCCCAAAAATAATATATTCTTAATATTCATATATACAGAACACAACAGACATGCTTTATATCGTTTCCATTTGCTTTTTAACACACACAATTTTCGTGCACGCAGCAAATGTGAAAAATTCAAAATATGAAATATGAACAAAGTTTAATTTCAAAATATTCATTTGCACAATCATAAGTTCCTATAATCATAATGTATAAATTAAAAGAATCAGTTTTCCACTAGTGTATCTCGATGCAAGATTATTATCGGAATATGCGGTATGAAGCTTCCCATATGTTTAGGTCTGTAATTTTAGGCCAATTATATTGTAATGGATAAATTCAATAATGACCACATAATACGAAAAATTAAATATTTTTTTAACATTCTTAATTCCGATATGATTAGTAAGGTGTACATGAAACTCATTTTACAGTATTTTTTAAAATCAAATCTACTTCTGCTACACTGTAAGACACATTTGCCTCCTATAATACTGGTACACAAAGTGATTTGCAAAATTTGAACACATTTGATCTGGAAGTTGATTAACGTTTGCACTGTAGGATCTTACAAAATAATAAAAATGACTGACGCTTGTTTAAAATAACACAATCAGTTCAATAGAATTTCTGACATGCGTAAAATAAACATCGTGTTCATTTTACATTTGGTGTTAATTCTTGTTTCACCAGAGATGTGTTTAAAACGTAATATTAATCAGGGATTAAGTTACATGAACACGTACACGGTCTTACATAGCCTAGACTCCATTTTTAAATTTGTACACAAAACAATATTTGGCATCACTAAAATTAATTATAGTTATTACAAGTTTTACACCATACATGAACAAATATTAGAGCGTATTAGGAAAGTTTGAAAGATAAAAAAATATAAATTTGCCATTGAAAAATCTTTGTGAACTTCCTAAAAAGAAATGTTCCGGTCTTTCACATGCACAAAAATATACTTCAATAACATATCAACAAATACACACGCACACTACACACCCTCGCAAACTCATGAACATGACTAGAAAGAATTAGGAATGTCCCAAGCAGATAATAACAAAAGATTATTGATAAAAATTTACATGTCCGTCAAGAAATCACATGTAAATGCTTGGCAAGAATCACAGATCAAAGCATTATACTGATTCAAATGATTTGTATTTCTAACATCCAGTAACCTTAACACTGATAACAAGTTAACTTAACAATAACCTCCTTAAAAGTGGCTTAATTTCTTAACACAATAACTGGAGTAACAATGAACAGTGACATCTATTTTTTAATCACTGTTAGTAACATAGGTTATGTGAACACAAATACATGTATAACAATAAAAAATCAGTCCGTATTATTTCAGTAATATGATCTTGCATTATTATTTCCACTGCATTGACTTAGTTCCACTGTTTGACAGTATTTCAAACTTATTGAGACAGATAATATGACTTATAAATTAATTGGACACTTTCCAAGGATTAAGTTACTATGCAGGAGTATAATAGATTTAATTTACACATTCAATTTCAGTCACATTTACATCCATATTCAAGAACATGTAACAATTATATCTTCTACATATATATCACATATCCTTAAATAAAGTATTAATTTTAGGCCTACCATGTATGTTCCAAAACTATATATATCCCCCAATGCAAACAGTCCATCATTGAAAACTTGCTATTCATTATATTTTAAAGTTAATAATAGTTTGATACCCAACCTCTAAAAATAGCATACCGCGGTAAAGACAATATTTTCATACTTCAGTTTACAATCGCACTTGACGTTCTTGACCATTATTAAATCCATGTGCCATTTCAGGCGTTCAGATTTATTTCCCTGACATGTAATTGTAAATGTTAAACTCGACAAATTTAGAAATAGCTACCATCAATTTTACGAGATATGCAAGATTTTCCCATGCCATCAAAAGACAGTTACAACATCACAGCGAACCTGAAGCAGAAATAGTATATTTCTAATCCCAACACTTGAGAATGTTCAAGAATTATCATTATAACAGGTAAGTGCCGAAATACCATGATTTTCAGTCAAATAATTTAACCTACTACAGGGCATGTGGATTATCATAATGTCTTCCACAACATGACACATCTGAGAATATTCGAATTTCTTAGTTCATTGCCTCATCCTTAATCCACCCTGCTGGACTGCTGGGTTACTATCATATGTCCCACGAGAAGAGGTGGTGCTTGACCAGCATGTCCCGCACTCCCTCCTTCAGTGGCTGGCTCGGGTCCTTGCCCCCAAGCCCGCCCCGTATCGCAGAAGGCGGGATCTCCCAGTCCTGGGACAGGTTAAATGCAAACTGGGCCAGTAACCTGAAAGTAACATTAATACTTTAACCATTTACTGGTGCAATAGCAACACCTGTAGTTAGCTTATCAGTAAACTAAAATTATTCATAGACTATACTATCTGTACTCTACCAATATACATAAAAAATTATTATCATGTGCGGTCATTTAGAGAGTTTTTAACTTAAATACTAGAAAATTGTTTGTTTGTTTTCTATAGAAATTACATATTCTAATCATAATTGTAAAAAATTGATCTTTAATAATTAAACATTTTCTTTAACAAAACATTGACATTAACAAGAACAAATGCTACATCTTATAAATGATGAAATTATCACTCAAATATTGGAATACAATTCACCTGTAAGGAATTGAATATGATAATGTTAATATTGACACTTCAAAAGCATTAAAACGTTAAAAAGCAGTGCAAAAGTTGTGAGTGTGTAAAATCAAGATAACCATTTTCCTGAAAAATAACAATCATAACCACATACCAGGAACCATGAAAGAAGCTACAATGTTATGGTTATCTTTGTAAAAACATGCAAAAATCATTGACAGTCTCTACTGGTAATTTCAAAAGAAACATCCTGTAAACTGAGAAAGAAAAACACATTATTCAAATAGCATGATATTTCCTTCGAGCACTAATACACTAACAGCAAAATATTATTTCAATCTCTACTAGGTTAATTTTAGAAAACAACTTAGTTTCACACTATCTTCTTGAAGAATACTATGGAAACAAATTGAAGCAAAATTTTGCACCTACCTTTTACTATGTAACGTGTGTATAAGTGCAAGACAGACATATCAAAGATCAACAGGCATTGAACACCACAAATACGCCTCTCAAAGCAACACCCCCTGAAACTACTGCCAAGTAGTTGTTTTCAAATGCCATTTTTAGCAAAATAATAGCGTAGGAAAAGAAAAGGCAGCCGCATGGCACAAACACCTGCTGTCAGTGATTTTTCAGCAGTAACTTGCAGGTGGCCTGCAAACAATTTTCAGGAAGAAATTCATCACCCATTTTAAGCTCGCAATTATGCAAACAAAGCTTGCTATTTCACTAGTTTGAGCCACATACTCTGGCCGCTGCTGCTACTTAATTTAGATCCCAGGAGAAGAGATGATGTTTGACAAGCATGTCCCGGATGCCAGATTTGATGATCCGGATGCGCTCCTTGGCCCGGCTCGGCAGCTCCCAGTCCACGGACAGCTGAAACGCAAACTGCGCAAGCACCCTGAAAAGTACAAGTTCCTGGACATTAGAAAATGTAAATTACTCAGTTGGCTGAACAATGCTGTTCACTGCAATTTGGACAATTAACTAGAGCATCCTGAAAAGTAAAGATTTGTATTTAACGTCATGAAACGCTGCAGAAACAACTTACAATGTATGTGTTTGATTATTTATATGCGACTCCAAACTCCTGAGTACGTTTGTGGTTGGTGATAATTTCATAAAATAATCTCACCAATGACTGAAATAATTCACATGCATAGAGTTAAAATAAAGTTCATATCCATCATATAAATTTATCTGAATTCTGAATTAAAAAAAAATAAAAATAAAACATGAATGAGCATACTAACACAATATGTTATTGAAAATAATAGCATCTACATATGAACAGTCATAAATATTCTGATAAAGATAAAAAATAAAATCAATAAATCATGGACACTCACAAAATGTAATGATAATCTCAAAACAAAAACAGATTGTACCTTTTCAGTAGTAAGATTTTCATATGTACGCGCTATTAACTATATGAAAAAGCAGACTTTCAAAAGTCTATTTTAACATAATATTTCATCCTGAATTGATCTACAGCAAATATATATCTACAAAGAAACAAAGCAGATAAAGTTTGCCTCTCAACCTACCACACTATAAAATTTAACACTATACTTGCTACAGAAGTAACTGCGTGCTATGTGCAAAAGTCTTTCCAATAAAAATTTGATTTATGTCTTGATATTCTTAAATCTTCAAAGTAAAAGTCTATTGAATTTAGTTTTGCACTGCAGTTGTTTTGCACGTCAAATAGAAAAAAACAGCTTTCATAATGTAAGTGTTATTAATAAACAATAAAAATGGTATAGCTTTTAATTAGTAAAAAGCCTGCTCATGGTAATTTATAGCTTAAAAAAATGCACAATAAAACACATTCTAACTTTGTCAGACATTCTGAGAGTTAGAATAATTTTCAAAATAGTTATGAGTATGGAAAGCTCTTTAAAGGCTCATATGAGTGAAAAAGACTGGTCTGTGAAAAATGTTAATACTCGCGAACAAATAAATACATAAGTATATATTGGAGAAGTAAATTCTACTTGATATCAAGATTGATTTAAAAAAGTCGCCACAACTCATTATTTTCTTTCAAACGTTGCAGCCAAAAAGAACCGTAGAAATGCGAGTATAAGTCAAGTATTTAATACCCAAAATTTCTTTCCAAACCATGGGGGTCGACTTAAATTCGGGTTTCAACTTTGGTGTGCACTTCATGGGCAATAATGTAAGAGTTTCATTTTCTATCGACTGACACACAGACATGCGACTATTTTGGCTCTATATCAATAACAATTAAATACATATTTCTTCATATTTCACTCTGTCAAATATATTTCAACTCATGTACCCTTTTTCATAGTCAGAAAAAAATAAAAATCATCTTTTTCACCTACTTTCTTCGAATTATTTTCAAACAAACCTCTACTGATTATCAACAAATGTCGTCCTGTATGCTGCCGTTTTTACGTTTTTATACCATATATCGATCCGAGTACAAATATCAGAGCGCCATTTTTAGAAACCATGTGCACGGATATGTTGTGAGTGATTTTCGATCATTAATACGCTAATTTTTATAAATTCCCAATTTTGATGCTAAAACAGGGGTGGGGGCGGGTCGACTTCTAGTCGAAGTAGTCTTATACTCGCATTTCTACGGTACATTGAAATGACATGGTGGTAACTTTTTCAAAATATCATTATGTATTCATTCACGCTAGCCACAGTAGAACCCAGCAATCTCAAACTTGAACAGAGAACAACAAAAAATTGGAGCAATCCAAAACTTAGAGTTATCAGTGATTTTTGACAAAATAGACTGAAGAGAAATGGTTATTTCCTCGATTTATCCAAATATTTAAGTTATGGGAGTTTGAGGTAAACGAGTCCCACTGATTCAAGAAACCTACATTTATGGTGAATAAAACTAAGAATGCAGACAGCAAACACAGTGTAAGTCCGCAAACCTGCTGTGTGGGGAGTAAAGGGTTACAGTTCCCACGAGAACAGGTGGTGTTTGACCAGCATGTCGCGCACACTCGCTCGCATGGCGGTCATCTTGCTGCTACCGGGCGTGGGCAGTTCCCAGTCCATAGACAAGGAAAATGCAAATTGAGCCAACAGTCTGGAAGAAAAATGGACCAGAGATGCTTAACAGTGGATGAAGTCATGATGTTTGTCAAGGACAGGGGTGATGTAGGTTCTGACATCGTCATTACTCAGTACTATATACGCAGTATGATTCGACCACCATTAATATTGTGGAACTTATGAACAAAATCCGACCAATCAAAAGCCCCACTGCCAAAATGTTCAGCAGGGATATCAAACGTCCGATGTACGATCTCACATTGCCAAATAAAAAAAATTGAGCATTGATTTTGATTTTGACATAAGTTTAGCCCGGGGAATATTCGCTATATTCCCCGCTAAAAAGGCCATTCTTAACCCACGGGTAGTCATTGCAACACTGAATATATGTTGTGTAAAAGAGATTCTGACGATGAGGTTCTGAAAGAAGTATTAGAAACTTTTTATTCATGGGTTCAAATTGGTATAAAAGCTGACACTATGTTACTCAGGGAACTCAACACACTACTGTAACAAAGAAATAATTTGCAATATGAGGTACAGTACAGGTCCGAATATCCTGATCCGGATTATTCGAAAATCCTCTTTATCCGGATGTCAGATCTTGGCCCCGCTTTTAGAGTTGCAGACTCGAACATATCTCTCATTTCCATTGTGTTAAAAAGAATTCACACGCTTTTCAAAGCTACCGTATACATGTAGGCGCTGGCCTTGTGACCCGGTTTCTATTGATAAGCTAAGTTAAGTTCCCAGTTCTTTTCTGGGTATCAGAGACTAGACCTCTTCTCTCACCTAGAAACAGGTTTGAATGGGGCCAATATGTTACCGGTTCTTTTCCAGACAATGGAGTGTTTCGATCGTAAAATAAACATCATATTCGTAATCTAGACCTTTTTCTCGTTCAATACATGCATTAAACTTCAAAATCCGATGAAAAAATAAGCAAGATACTAATTAATATAAAAACGTTATGGCGTTTGATACATTTTAGAAGCACGTGGTCACTATTGTCACCATTGAAAATAATAAACTGATTGTGAAACTTAAAAAATATTATTGCTAGAGCTCAATACGTGTCAATTATTGTAGCAATGTTAATAAATGTACGATGGATATTGATATTGTGACGGACCGGTACTGTACATTGTATTAGTTTGCAAATAATAAACAATTTTAAAAAGCCAACAATAAAACATGCAAACACCACTTTGAAAGGTTACATTCATTTAATGTAATAAATAATTCTAAATTAGTAATTAGTGTTGAAGACAATATACAAGCACATAATCAACATGTTCTAGCAACAAAAACAGGTTCCTATTAATTACAATACAATTAGCAAAGTAAGGAATTCATTCAGCACTACCTACAAAATAAGCATTATATATATCTACAAATAACATGACTACCAAAACCACCAGAATCACATTTATTGTTGTAAAAAAATCATTAAAACTTATACATAGATAATTAGCACATCACCCTTCAAAAAATCGTTTTTCCCCGAGGATGAAAATCTTAACCCTTTCCGTGCCGGGGCGCGTATTTGCACCCTAGAATATACGTATCGTTAGTGCCGGGGCGCATATATGCATCCGAGTTTACAGAAAAAACTGTTTGGTCTGCCATTTTCATAAAGAAATATTCATGGTTCTAGTCTCAAATTCCGGTGTGTCAACAACAACATTACCTTGACGTTCCGATGTATTTCTAAAAGGAAATAAGCAGCATAGTGTTAATATTTTAATTCTATTCACGAGAATGAATATTAACCCACCCAACACGCATTATCTGCTTCAAATTTGAGCCATGAAATACTCTTATTTGCGTAAACAAAACCATGGCTTGTCGTACATGTACATCAATGGAAACCTTGTGAAACCAGCTTTGCATTGAGACCGGAAATAAATCTGAAACTAGACTATCCAGGTCATATCACGA
Source organism: Streblospio benedicti (assembly GCA_019095985.1). Lineage (NCBI taxonomy): Eukaryota > Metazoa > Annelida > Polychaeta > Spionida > Spionidae > Streblospio > Streblospio benedicti. The sequence continues at coordinate 3,739,987 of CM032669.1, read as the reverse complement.
CATCGAATTTTGAGTACATCAGAGTTGCCAACCTCAAATTTTGAAATTTCTGAATCCTGAGGTCAAAATTTCTGAATTTGGATCAAAATTTATGAATCTTACGTTTAATATGTATTTTTAACTTATATTTAAATAATACTATTTTATAACACTGTTCTGTGTTTAGAAGGATCAATGGACAGTAAAAATGAACATAAAAGTGTAAATAACTTGGTTTCAACATATTTGATTTAAATTAAATACAATGGTTGTCCTACGTCCTACGTAAAAACGTTCAAAGTAAGGAAAAATCAATGACAAATGTACATGTTTTTTAATTTGATTCATTTTATTTTAACTGTTACACACAGTTTTGAAAGTAATGAAATGAATCTTGTTGGACATTTGAAAAAAAGGTCTATTTTAAGTCTTTCAAGTACCCAATTTTGCTGTAAATTATACACTGGATTGCAGAAAAATGCATCACATTTTTAAATGAAAATTTGGGGTTTCCCCCCAAACCCACTGGCCCCTCCGCCGAGTCTATTGACACCCAAAATGATAGTCAGACAGATTGAAGATAAGAGTTGGAAGAGCACACGGGATGTGCCGATGCACATTACCTCAGAAAGTCAGGCGTGTACAACAACAATGTACATTGTGCCTTGTTTCCACCACGAATTTTCACCGTATCCATGTGTTCTTATGAACACATTGTGGACCACAATTAGGCTAGACCACAATGAGAATGTTGTATCAGCCACTATGACATGTTTGATACTACAATCAAATGATATCTGGCGTGATGCAAACTCTTTTTCGATGCACTGATATCATTGTATTTTCTTGAATACTTATCCCTGTATTTTTTCATCATTACATTACTGGAGAACGCAAAAATTCATTAATTTTCAATAATTCTTCTCAAAATATGAATGTGTCGGCCATAGAAGGAAGTTGATAATAACTAGCCTACGTTACAATCCTTTACCGCCCGCGAAACAAATTATAAACTGTTGATAAAGACTACTTGAGGCATTTGACTAAACAGCAGATCTGCAGATACAATGATGACTGAAAAGCAGACCGGCAGATTCGACAATGTGATTTTTGTCAGTTTTGCCTGGAATTTCGGAATCGAGTCATTCCGATCGGAATGCTCGGAATCGGCTTCATATTTCAGAATGATTCCGAAATTTCGGAATACTTGGCAACTCTGGTACATGAACCAATTATTCTTAGGTTCAATCGCCTGCAAAACTTCCGTGACACAGCTATATGATGCCAATAAGCCTTTATCAAGAGTGCTCTTACGAATCTATTGCAGTGCCGCGCGTTGCGCAAGGCTGATTTTCCTGAAATCGGTCAAAATCGGTAAGATCTACCATGATGTGACGAAATTGAAATTTTTGAAGAAGAATTATCATATTATTCGTCATCTATGCCTCATCTTATCGTATCTTGGATACCGGATCACAAATAAAGCGTTTGGCAAACCACCCAATAAATGTGGACGTCGGATATCTAGTATTTCTATCAAAACGGATGATGTGTTTGTCGGGTGATCGAATGATGTCTGTCAAAGTGCACGACAATGAAGAAATCAAAGTTTGAACATGTTTTTTATTATTGTAAGTAAAAATATATTATTATGAAATATGGATGGTTTATGGTATTTTTCGTGTCTATCCTGGATAAAAAGTCGATGCACTTAAAATTTCTACTGACACTACGACATTTAAAATCACCCGCGCAAGCTGTCAAATGAATGGGCGATTACTCGAAATTGTCAAAATTTAACTTGATGCTGTATGTATCTTTATTTATAATGGTAAAAATAAGAAACTAGACCGTCTCCTGAATGTGTACTGTAAATGTGAAAATGTTCTGATGAAAAACGTAAGAGCTACAAAGGATCATATTTCAACTATGACAACTGTGAATAACAACAGTGAACAACACCTCACGCAGAATGCGTGTCTGGCACTCAGGGTATAGATAGTGGATTTACAATATTTAAACTACTACTTTTTATCTATGAGGAAGAAATATCTAAGCTATAGCTCACAACATTAATTTTTAATTATGCACTGAAGATAATGCTCCGTCAAGACTCAAAAGTTTGCATCTTAATGAAATTAGAAAATGTGTCACAAAAGCTTAAATTCTATTTTCAGCCTTTCAAAATAAAAAGTAAATATACAATTTTCCTGCATATTTTTGTACACAAATGCATGCATCGGTCATTAATCAGGCATTCACTCCTTCAGTGTATACAACTATGTAAAGATTGCAGTAGAACTTTCAATTAAAACCACCTCTATAAAGTGATCAACTCAATAATAAGAACATTTATTACAGTCCAAAGCCTTAATAAGACCATCACAAACCTCCATAAAGAGACCATCTCTCTATAGAGACCACTTGCAGTCATTCCCTGGGGTGGTCTTATTAGAGGTTCTACTGTATGGTCCTGACCCGGGGCCAGCAGGGGGCGCGACATACCGTAGCTCACACTTGATCTGTACCCAGCCAGGGGAGCGCATGAAGGACCAGCGGTGGTACCACTTCTCCACCACCTCGGTGCAGGAACACAGCGTCTCCAGCCACAGGTGCAGCACCTGCTCACTGCACACACACACGGGGCACAGAGGGTTAGTGATGAAAGCGCAACCATGAACACATAGAGGTGGATGATGGGTTCAAACTGACCGTTGTCGATTAAATCTCTAGTCAGTACAAGACTCACTATGGATTAACGTCATGGCAGCAACATCTTTAAATTCAGAACAAATTTAATTTCTGCAAGACCATATGTGAATTTCTAAGCGAGAATTTATGCTTTTCCTTTATTGCGCCAAATATGTCACATGTAACGATGTTCAATTTACCTCAGTATCATAATAACCTGATACATCAAAACGCATGTGCGTGAAATGGACCCAAAGGTTTGACATAAGGATTGAAAAGGCAGTAGACATCAGGTCTACCAAGTTCAAAAATCAGTAGCCTGACTCATAATCAGGTAGCCCAGTATTTAGAGGAGTGCCATTAATTAAAGGGAAGTGCATATTTGATAAAAAAAAAAATTTACTGCCGGTAAATAATGACATAGGAGACATGGAAATGAATTGAGGTTAATCATAACTAGTACAAAATTTTAAAAAAGGAGACATTTACAAAGTAATGTTAGTATCATTTACTTAAAATACTTACCTCTAAAAACACATATGCCTATATGTGTGGATTAATAATGGACCATAATGAGTTGCTGATACTTGATAGAAGAAAACTCTTAGGAGTCTATGGTTATACTTGTCTGTGACGGTTTCACTCACTTGAGGCCGCAGCAGATGAGCGAGCGGAACTTGACGTCCATCTGAGCGTGGGCCGCGTCATGGGACATGTTCACCGACTGCACCGCCTGAAGCAACGGACACATGGGATCAACCAGTAACACTTGATAACATAATTATTTCCATAAAAAATTCACATATCCTGCTCAAAAATTCAAACTTTCTACTTGTCAATAAAAGCAGATGACGGACTGCACAATCCCTTTAGAAATGTTCATATGATCCCCAATCTCCATACACCCTTGCAATCTGAAATGGTGACTGCCAGAATTGTTGGCAAAATATTCAAAGCAACAATCCTTGTGGATGTGCAGTTATTTTGGATGAGGGTGGCCTTTAGGTGTATTACAAAACAAACATGAAGAGTGGGAAAGTGAGATGTGATAAATGTCCATGTTTAGACTGAGAGGATGAGAAGTGCTGATCCTGTGCATATAACCAATGTGTGACAAAGACAGCACTAGGCGAAGAAGGAATAGAACACGATTTTGTGATGATTGTTTTTGATGGTTTTAAAATAATCATAGTTGACAAAATTGTGACACAACTGCTTACTTGACACAAAATTGGTAGACATTGAGGATTGTCAAGGATCCTCAACATCGTAAAAATCAAATTGTTATCAAAAAGTTATCAAATATTTCAGGCCAAGGCTCACTCTATATAGTATTTCCTCGGGAGTCAGGACTTTGCCATCTTCATCCAGTCTGTAGGTTTTACACAACACCAGGCGCGAATACACGGATTCAAAGTCTTTTTCCACTTCTTTGGTAGCTGCCTAATAAATCAACAAGACATAAAATATATTAAATGAAACTTTACATAAAACTTGACACAAATATACATGAATGACATGTTATACTTTCAAGCGCTTACCTCTTCAATAAAGAGCCATGGGTGGCCAGGGCCTCCGAGGATGGAAGAGCGCTTGAGGCCGTGTTCAAACACCTGCTTCAGGGCTGGGCACAAGCTGCAAATAAAAGTGAACAGCTTTAATGTTAAAACAATTTCAGATCCGTACTTTTATTAGGAGTTCCTGTTGACTTTTCAGAAAAATTAGGCATAGCCAGTGTTCGAGCTGAAGCCGTCCCAATGATTAAGGGACGCCATAGATTCACACTGGGATGCATTATTTCTAACTTAAGGCGTCCTCAAGGAAAAATCAGGCCACTGTTTATGTTACAGCTCACAGCTAGTGTCTAGACTCCTGCTAGCCTAATGATTTTATTAGAGGCAGCATGCAGCAAGTAACATGCACTGGTGATTTATCTCGCTGTGACTCGCCTGTGAGTCAGCAATTCTTTGTAGGTCATATTTATCTATTTAGATGGTGTCAATCCACTGTTTTGAAAATAGGCGAGTCTTGTATTCATCATTGCACATGTTGGTCTAGATAAGTTGGGAAGCTTTCATAGATAAGCCTTTAGTAATGTTGGACACCTATAATATTTTTAACCATATTACCATATATATATATGTGTGTGTGTGTTATGCACATGTGCAAGAGCACATGTGCAAGAGATAGTTCAATCAAAAATGCTTCTTTGATGGAAAGCATTATTAGCAAGTTTATTGAACTGATTTATTGGAGTCCTTGACCACTGGACAACTGGAAGGAATATATCATATGACACTGTTAATTTTTTTTAATATATATTTCCAATTTCAATAACACAAATGACATGTAGGAAAATAGATTATATTATGTAATGCATCATCAATATCTTAGATGGTTGGTTTTATTTTTCGACATTGATTATCAAACACTTATGTGGGACTCCCAAAATCTTTGAGTGGATCTCCAAATTTTCAAGTCATGGAGTCCCAAGAGACACCGTCAGCCAACTTCCTTGCGCGAACACTGATATCTATTATTAATTTTTTTTACAAGAAATAAGTACATGTAATGTTAGCTTAATTGAATGTGCAACTGTTCACTATATTTGTGGCTTACACTCCTCGCACGAGGTCTGTGACGGTCTCGGACACCGTGTCGTCGCCTGCCGAGGTGTAGCTCTTGCTGCGTTCGTCCAGCATCTCGACAAACTTGGCGGGGAACCAACCGCGCAGACCGTTGAGCTCGCCGATCCAGCAGTGCTCGTCCTTCTGAGACATCACCTGATCCACCAAGAGTAATATGTACGTGTGGGTTCTGGATTAGGTGACAAAGTGCTACTGGTCAGCAGCACGAGTAACACTCGATACTATATGCATTTTCCTGATAAATCTTGCTAAAAAAAGTAGACAAGTATGTTTTCAACAGGAGTGAACTAGTGCTTAATCCTGACCCTTTGCATGTGTCCACTGCACAGGGTGCCAATAATAATATCGGCTTCTAAGGTTCTCAATATCTGTATTCAATTTGTTGTTTCCAAGAAGCTCTTAAATACACACAACACAACACTCTTCAACCCTCACATATCAAAATAAAGATCATCAAGTTCAAGACTTGAAGAAGCCTGTACAAGCTGAAATATTGTAAAAATTAATTAAATAAAAAATTTAAAAAATTGAAATCAAATTTGAAACAAGCATCTACATAAATCTATTTACTCAATTACAAAGTTCAATGTATCTGTCACATTTTTACATGCACTTATCTACAGTGTATAAAGTCGTGAAGGTGGTGTATATGTTAGAGGTGGGACCTTCGGTGGATTTCAGCCTTCGAACCTTTGGGACACTTTACCAAACAAACCTTTGAACGTTCGGTGATAAGTAGTTAAGCAAATAATGAACTTACAACACGCAATCGGCAATGAAAGTTGGACAGGTAATTGAAGCATTGCGTAACTTACTACCGTGTGCGTTATTACACTCCAAAATAATACTGTATTCCCATGCATTAAAGCTCTCTGCGCTTGTATTTGAGATGTGCTTTTTTGACCATTATGGCTGCTTCGAAGGTAAACAACTTGCACAAAGGGTATTTTTGACAATATTTTCATATATAAGGATATACACGTATAAGAATATAAAATAAATGGGGTCCACGGTCAATCCGCGTTACACAGAAATTTGCACAAAATCGAGGCGCGTTATATCGAGGTTTAGGTGTATTAGCACATGCACTCATATATTAAGAGCAAATCAATATTATAAGATCAAAGCAAGAATTTAACAAGAAACTAGAAAATTTTGAACATTGTTGTTATGGCGAAAGTTTATAATACGCAGATATTTACTCGTACTAGGTCATCGTTTTTTCTTGAGTCTTTCTTTTAAGGAGCGTTTCATAAGGGAACGATCACGGGGTTGTCCAAAAAGGTGTGTGGGGGGGAGGGGTCGTCCAACTTTTTTGATTCCTTTTGAGGGGGTCGCTGAACTTTTTTATCATGCTACGGTATATTTTTTCAAATATTTTCTTTTAGCAATGCAATGACTATATAGAGGACTTTTGTGAAGTTACATAGAAGCGTCAAACTTGGTCAATAAACTAACAGCGCATGGTCTTTTTTTCTATCAAAATTTTTCTGTGTCAACCATTTTGAAAACCGGTAAATATGCTCTTGAAATAATATTTATATTTTACTGACTCCACGAATCTCTAATTTTTATAGTATGAATGAAATATATTTATTTAGAACAATAAGATTGAAGCAATATCGAAAATTCACACTAAACGTCAATAGTAAAGATAGTTGATCGCATCGGACCATCACCGAACGATAATAGGGGTAATATAGTTTAATACCGTATGCAATGATTTCTGGTAGTTCTTGAAAACAAGCTTATGCGCTTACAATTAAGAACATTTTAATCACCAAAAGGCCTCAAAACATCGTGCTTCTTGGTTACAAGCGCAGCGCCTTAATGCACGGGGATACGGTATATCTCAACTAGGAGACATGGTACAAATAACAGCCATGACCAGACAAGGTAACAGCAAAGCTATACAATATTTCACAAATAAGCCCATAAAAAAAATTTGTTTTTGTTTGCACGCAATAAATTAGAAATCCTAATACTAATGGCCGGTGGTTAATGTCTAACTAAAATGATTGTATCACATAGGTGGCAATTGCGTAACAAGACATATTGTTGATCATTGTTGGGACGCTACGCAAGTTCAACTCACAACTGACCTTAAATGACCAATTTACATTAACATCAAAATAAATTGTGCATGCTGATTCCTTATATGGTTTTACATATAGTTATCTAGTTTTAATCACGATGACACAGCACAGGTTTTGGCTGATTTGAGGGAGAGGGCCCACAGCCGGATTCGGTTCCAGGGAAGAAGGGTTAATTTATAGATTATGCTTTATATTTGATGAGTTAGAGTACAGATAAAAATTTTGCAGTTTATCTTCATCAGAGCTCAAGAAAATAAAGTCCATAAAAAATAAAGTCCATTGTCAATTTAACAGTATCTCTTCAAATAAGCAGATCATCAGACTATTTTTGCATTATCTTGATGTTGACTCACTGTGATAATGTCGTTTTTGCGGAAGCCGAGTTCATCATCGTCATGACGCTCGAAGTCCAGCAACGCTTTGGCCCGTCGCCGCCGGTTACGCGCCACATTGACGTAGTTCTCCAGGTCGCGGGCGTGGGACTCCATCGCGTAGTCCGCCTGCAGGTTCTACAATCCACACAGTTTATCATCACATGTATCAGGGCCACGGATCAGAACCCGTCCTATCGTCTGAGACACGTATCTGTGTTTTCAGGATGGGTAAAGATTTTGAGTTACTTGTCCTATGGAGGAGTATTCTCAGTGTCTGTGGACAGATATATGTCGGAGAAACAGGAAGATCATTGGATCAAAGAACCACAGAACACCAGAAGTCAATACGTAAAGGAGATAGTAAATCTCCACTAAGGTTGCATAATCGAATGATTTTTGCCAGACGTACAGTAGATTTCAAACGGCAGACGTCACATTTAGTATTACAGAAATAGGCGGCTTCTTACATGCACCATTTAGATACGTCTGACAAAAATCATTCTGTTTACATTTGCACCTTCACATGGTATGATGGCCATAGAGCCGTGTTTTTATGAAGTGGCATTTAAATTGCTCGAGGTATTTTAATATACTGAGTAAATGAAAGGCACTTTCAGAATTCACAGAACACATCATAATGTTTCCATGCATCCAAACTTGTTCGGCCACTGAGCATAACCTTTAATAGCTCATAAAAGAGTATGCTCTCACTACTCATAATTTTCTTGTTGTTTTGCATCAATGCTGAATCCTCAACAGTTTCAAGAGTCACCAAAGCATAACTGATGATATGATTTTGGAATGAATTAAATGGAAACAATGGCCACAACTCACGACTTTTGCGTTCTTGGGGTCGATGCTCTGGAAGTGGCGTGCGACCTGCAGGATGGTCTCGCGCAGGTCGACGAGGAGCTCGGTCTGCCGCACGTTCTTGGCCTTGTCGGCCTCGTCGCCGTCCCCGCCGTCCCCCCACAGCAGCATGGTGATCAGCGAGCGCGACCGCTTCAGCTGACGCTTCGTCAGTTGCTGCAACCACCGCAGGTAGAGAATAATAGATTTGCAAGAGGCTTCGATACATTCATCATATGCCAGCGACACTCGTCGTGTAGCATAACGTACGTCTTATTCATCGCACATCTGACAAATAGCAATGTTTTTTCTACAGAAGCTGTGCTGTCCACAACCATCGATGCAAGAAAAATCAACATCAAATGCACCGTTGCGGGTGTCATGAACGCCGTGATAAAATCACGGTGATGGGATGTTTTATTTTTTGAAAACAAGGGAAAATTCCAGGCTATTTCCTGATTTTTGCCTAAATCAACAAAATCCCCGTTATTTTTCCAAGCTCCTGTGTCAAAAATAAAATTCCCGGTTTTTACCAACCTCCTGGTACCTCCTGCTACTGCTAAGTAAGTACATATTGTACAAACAAGTTCACCAGAAATAGTGCTTCTAGAACTCATAACAATAACATGAACTTTGCAAGAGCATTTTATATCCAAATAAAAGAACCAAAACAGGTATGCTCATCAGTAAGTTATATAGACTAGAAAAGCACCTACCTGTTTGGGCAGGTTGCTGACACTGTCTGGATTGCCCACCAGCGTGCCCTGGTCAGCCATCAGGTAGGCGAGGTGTTTGCGGCGGTGCGTGTCCACCACCACGTCTGTCAGCGAGCCGGCCGTGCGGAACGCAGCAGCCACCAGCGCATCCACGTCCTCTACGTCGCCCGGCACGTCCGACAGCGCGTTAAAGATGGCCGCCGAGTTGTCAAGGCCCAGCAGCTCCGCCTCCTGGTGGCAGCCACACAAACACGGGCTTAGGGGTGGTAGATCATGGTGAAACAGGTTCTTAGGGGTGGTAGATTATGGTGAAACAGGTTCTTAGGGGTGGTAGATCAAGGCGAAACAAGGTGCAGATTTTGAACAGATAAAAGTTATTTTATACAGGATCATGGGATGTAGATTGAGGATTCATGGGGTGTTTGGTAGGGCTTTGTCAACTTGTGCAAATTTTCTAAGCCAAAGAATGGATTTCCATCCATAAATAATAGTCAAAATTGATAGTACAGTATTTAGTCTGAAAACAGTGAACAAAATTTTTCCTTTACAATTATTATAAATATTGTCAAAATTTGAGCGTTTAGGTTCAGGTTTCAAACATGAAATATCAAGAAAAGCTTGAAAATTTCCAAATGAAAATAGATGCACAGATGGCATGTCATGTTTGTCTTCATTCAAAAGCTCACATTGAAGTGTTAAAACAGAAAATTCCTTCTCAGAAACTAAATGAAATATTTATTGCATAGACAAAAGAATATAATCATGCAGATATATTTAATTTCACTTCATTATCCGCAAGATCACAGTTAGAAAATACAGAACAGCTTAACTAGTCGAGAAACCTGTGAATTGATGATGGCAGATTTCTGAAAAAATTAGTTTTTTTTTGTTGATTCAAGGATTCACATATGTATGATTTTACATGCAGACTTCCATCCATACTTTACCTTCTTCTTAGATTTGAATTGTCCATTAGAAAACTGCAAGCAAATTGGCAGCTGTTGGTATGGATGATGACAGACATATTGATCAATCATTTAGTACAAATATTTTTACGCACTTACCTATTTTTTAATAGTTTATTTATTTTGCAATCGTACAAATTCAAAATAAATATGTATGTATGTATCTTATCGACTTCAAACTACAACATTGATGTGAACAAATTGATTTCAATACAAATTCATCAAAATCAATGTCAAAAGTTTTTTTGTTTTGTTTTTTGTTGTTTTTTTATTATCATTAATGGAAATATTTACAATGAACAAATCCAAAAAATTATAAAAACAAAATATGATAGCGTACATACACATAAATATGAATATACATGATATTTCATGGGGATATACATCTACATATGATAAATATCTACATATGATAAATATTACAATAAGAAATCTTTCATTAATATTTCATATTTTTTATGGTAAACCAGATATTATAAAAATTTCTAATATTTGGGATGGTGTACATAAATTTACATTTTGCAATCAAATATTTTCCGTGTAAGATTAAACAATTGATCATATCTGAACTATTTATATCATTTTCCATAACTCCTAACACAATATTGGACAAACTTAAAACTATTTGTATATCCAAAACAGTTTTTAAAAGATCTTCCAAATATTGCCAAATTACTTTCACATATGTACACTCAAAAAAGAGATGTTTTAGAGTTTCCTTTGCCAATGAACAAAAAGTACAAACATTACTAACATTAGGATATAGTATTGATAATAATACATTACTTTGAAAATATCAATGTAAAATTTTGTATTGTAGTTCTTCGACATTTTTATTATTATTATTTACACAGCAGTGAGGTATTAAGTAAACTAATTTCCATAAATTTTCAACTTTTTATTTCAGACTATCTTGAAATTTTTTCTCCGCTTCTGAATAAGCTATCTTATGTTTTATCACAGCATTATACATTTGGATTTTAAGTTTGAAAGTCTATTGATATAGCTTACTTTTTTTCTTTTTTTTTTTTTTAGTAACTATTGGATCTATACTTTTTGATTTGATTCTTTCCACTATCCCTCTCCGTAACAAAAAAAAATTACTGTTTAATCTCCTTTCTTTCCATACTTCAAATGATATTACCTTTCCATTACTGGAGAACAAATCTTTTATTTTCCACATACCACAGGTAAGAAAGTCCTTGCTATATATGTATTGATTGCTTATCTTAATCATCTTATTATATAAAATAAATTGTTCTCCGTCTTGAGAATTATCAATAGATTTTATTGTAGACCAGCTTTGTAATACTTCTTAATAAAAATTCGATATGTGAAGTAAATCTTTAACCTCGATATTGCTAAGAAGGAAAATTTCAAGTAATTCTATCCCAATTAATTTCTTTAATGTATATTGCCATAGTCCAGAGTGATTGTTAAGATATCGTATAACCCATTTACTTTTCTGTTCTCTTACTATTGTGTTTGGCATTTTTAGACCTCCTAAATCATAATCCTGAATCATTATATTTTTCTTCACTTTGTAAGACTTATTACCCCAGATAAATTCATACAATATTTGCTCAATTTCCACTATATATTTCTTTGGAAAGATTATCAAGTTTGATAAATATATAAATTGTGAGATTCAAAAAGTTTTTAAAATCAGAATTTTTCCAATTAGTGAAGGTTTCCTTCTTTTCCATTGGTTTAAAATGGCTTTCAGTTTTTTTATATTTGGCCTAAAATTTGCTTCAATTACATCTTCCTCACTATTACCGGTACTAATATATATACCTAAAACTTAAATTGGTTTAAGAGTAGATCTTAATTCCCGATTTAAACTATTATCCAGGATTTCATTAAAAATATCATGATCGACAATGTTAGGACATTACTTGAGTTTTCTCTTTAAGCTTTAGTCCTCAGATTGTTCCAAAACGATCAATTTCTCTAAATAACTGTCTTATTGATTCAATATCTGACAAAATTGCAGTAGTGTCATCTGCATATTGGGATAACTTAAATTCTTTATTTATCGTAATACCCTTCAATAATTTCTTCATTGTGTCAAACCTCTTGTAACCTTAAAATATTGTGATGTCATCTGATTATTTGTATTATTTGTTATTTGTACAGCTTTCTATATTTGTATAAAATAATTTGATCCATTTCACCAACATAGTGCCAAAATTGAATTTTTTCAATACTTTATATAAAAAAGGAAGTTCAATTGAATCATAGTCCTTTTTAAAATTTAGAATCATTAATAGTCCCGGTATGTTGTGAATTTTCAAAGACATGATCTTAGAATACCACAAGGATTCCCTATCACTTCACCCCTAATTAGCCACATATTGATAATTTGACATATTGAACACTCTTTTCGTTGATTTGACGTACAAACAGTATCTGTGTTGGGTTTATGCACTGACTAGTGACTAAACAATTGAACATCGATGCAAGGGCCTACTACTACTAGTGGCTACATAAGTTCTATTCCTTGTCCACAACGCCCAAACTATTGAAGTATCTAACAAATTATTCCCTCAGATAAAAGCCTCCAACTAATTTGCCAGCTGCCTGTCTCACCTTCATCTTGATCATGCCGAGCGTGACCTGGAAAAGGACCATGGAGCCCTCGTAGAAGAAGAGGTCCCAGATGCGAAGCAGGACGCGCGTGTGGACCACGGAGGCGAAGGCCGTGAGGAACCAGTGCAGGGAGATCAGCGACAGCTCTAGGTACATAGATCATATGACTTATCTAAAAGATCTTAAAGATTCTTATCTAAAAGATTAGATTACCATATATATAATCATCCAAAGGCCAACCTCTACAATGTATAGTCGATCATCGTCCCACTACTACTTATTACCGATACATACAGAAATAACAGAATACTTTGTAATCAAAATTCGTTTACTAGAAACCACTAATCTGAAATATAGTTCCATATTGCATTATTATACAGACTTAGATCGTGACAAAAACATAGATGGTGGGTTCGATGGTGGCCACACGTACCAATGTCATGTTCCTTGAGCACGAGGTCCACGTCAGGCAGGTAGGTGACGATGAGCTGCCGCAGCACCCGCTGGTCCGCCTGCAGACACACTACTCCATATCAGTCCCCACACTCGAGGCAACAAACAAACCCTTGAGCTTATGCACTGCACATTGCAATAGGTTCTCTGATCTGCACAATGAGTAAACTCACATAAATAGGACGTTTTCATGTGCATTACCTGTGCCTATTCACTTGCAGGTCGCTTCCCTCATACATCACACTTAAAAAAATTACCTATCCCAATACTATTAATAGCAGACGCACTATTCACTTTTTGGATATAATATCCAGCTGGGTGCAAGTTGACTGATCTAAAATATCTCTGTGCAAGGCAATAGTACTGCTATTTGAGCATAAGTTATTGATAGTATAGCAAGACTACTTAAAAGAAAAACTGGCAATTGTCAACAGGAATGCTATCACAAAATCCACTGATAACAACTGATGTAAACTTCAATTGTAGGGTCTATTAAATTGTTATGAGGAAAGTCTTACTTATTGTCATTGTTAATCAGCTTAAATGTCTTACGGCATTTAGTCAACATATTTCTATATAAATAAAAGCTCAAATATTCCAATGATGTTTTCTCTCAAACTCAACTTTCAAAGATAATGGAAAGATTTGCTGAGGATGTCTGAGAGTTAAAAACACGAAATATATTCAAATATAAGGAATGAATTGTCGACTCAAATTTATCTCTATATGAAGGAAACAATTCTCAAATCCAAGTTCATGCTAAATGTAACCATATTCTGTTCTACAATGTTCTACATTTCTATCACCTCCGCTTCATTCATGTTTTACACTTACAATTCAATTCCATTTGTAGTCAATAAAGTGATTAACATGGTGACGTCAATATTTGTACGACACTGTTCAAAATTAGTAACGTCAATATGTGACAAGGTCGCCATCTTCAATCAATAGTCAACAGTCATAAAACAATATGTAAACAAAGTGCGCAACGATTTGAAGAGTTTTCATCGGTTGTTTTTTCCAACCTCTGTTATCACTAGTAAGATTAGTTGGTATCCGTTTCACCATGTTTTATTGATCCAGTTGCAGGTCCGTGTTTCACATTACAAATGTTTTCAATTAACCAGAATCATTAACTTCAGCCCTTAATTAATTTTCAATGGGTTTTGTCATTTTTATGCGAATTTTTCATATTTGAAATAATAACTACTAAATACAATGTCAGTGTTCACTCCAGGAATTTGGGCCCTGGTTATACACGAATGGGGCATTACTGTTTATTGATAACATTGCAAAAACGCCTGTTTTACAATTTACCGTTTATTTTGAAATATAAAAGTCTAGTAACCCCTAGCTTGGGCTCTATTGAGTTTTCAGAATGAAAAATTAGTAACTGCCCCTCAATTTCATATGATAAAAATTGATGACCCCCTTTTGGACTTCATAATTTGTTCTGTTTCACGTCAGACGTAAAATTCACGGTTTATGTGAATGGCTGGTTTTAGCGACTGGAGCTCTAGAATGAACACTGCAATGTCCTACAATGAAAGTAGCCGACCATATTCCTTTTAATCCAGTTCCCCCTGCCTTAATCGCACTTCAAGAGTCAAGAAAAATTCTATGTAAAATACATTTTAGTATCAAGAATAAAAATGGTTATTATCTTGAGTTAATATCCACAGTGCTGATTTATCAGTGTTTGAGCTAACTCAGTCTGACTGTGGGTAAAAACACGGACTAGTGAGGTCTCATCTAAAAATCTCAAACTGAGGGGATGCACCCAACCACTGACACGACACTGTGTTCTGGCGTAGTACCTGACAATTTAAAGTAATAGATAGGCTAATAATTGGTAAAATAATGAACTGTATCCTGGGGAATTTCGATTCATGATATCTTTAAGAGATGAATACAAGCACTTCTGATAAATAGCTTGACAGTAGGCACCAGTACAGTATTTCAACTGTGCCAATCATCAATTGTGAAACAGAAAATAAGCTGTGACCTGCACGCCTATGAGTGTTGAGGAGTAGTAGGAGGCGGGCAGCAGGTCCTCGATGATGGCGCACATCATCCAGAACGCATCCTCCTCCTCCATAAACAGCAGCAGCGACGCCGCGATCTGAAAACAGTCACAGCCGCGCAAAATGAACAACTAGGAGGTTTAGTTTTTCATTATCAGATGAGCTTTTCAAGATTTATATTAAGAGATTCTTTAATAAATGAGCTTTCACATTTTACTATTCAGATATTTAACTATTTGACTTCATTGTTTAGGGTTTAACTAGATACAAATAATGCATTACATTCAATATTGATGTGTTTAATCTTTACTTTGCTTTCAAACCACCAAACCATACTTTGCCATTACCAGAGAAAGCACCCATCTTGGGATTTACAGTTGTAATTGGGGTTGAGGTTATTCAAGAACTTTCACTTCGTGCCATCAAAGCATTCACCAGGTATAGTCTGACACATATAGACCAAAATAGGTAAAACTACCCTGACGTTCACACTGAAGCACAAATTCACGTCGAGACCATCTCTACATTGAACATTGATTTGAAACAAGCTCGCTTAGAAGGTAAACCCTGAATTTTGTTAAAGTGCAAACAAATCACCCATGAGCTTTTATGTGAATGTCTCAGGTAAGTGCAACCTTTTAAAATGAAAAATAATTTTCCCGTCAGTGCATTTACTATCACAGCGAGCGGAAAAAGATAATTTACCTTCTACATTTGAGAAATGAAATTACAGAATTCATCATTAGCATTCCATTATGTTTAAAAACAGTAAATGGATTTTACATTAGAATTTGAACCCAACTGAGCCCATTGATTTTTAATGGCTTGTCATCTGTGCTAAAAGATTGCTCAATAAATGCTCTATGACTTTCTGCCTATCAAAAAAGGGTTTGCCATTGGTTTATTGAACGACTGCGCACTAAGAGTACATTGATTACGTTAAAGTAGATGGACAATAATATAAATCGCCATTGCTCTAATCTAATATTTTTGTTCAACATTAAAACATCTAATGTTTAAATGCCGTTAACCTGGCAAGTACATGAGGTGCTTATGAAGCAGGCATCATGAAGTTTCTTTTCAAACTCTACAGAGAAATCAATGATCATGTTGTTTTATGATCTACATTATGCAGGTGGACGGCTTCATGCAGCAGTCATTGACCATAAGTAGATTGACTCAGACAAAATAGATTCTCAAATCAGTTTGTAGGTTTGCAGTAAGCCAGGTGGCAATAAGTTACTGAACAATGTTATAATTAGAAGTGCATGACTACAGACACAAGATATGAATCAGACAGAAATGATACAATTATGAGACAGATTTTATCACTTGCAACATTCAAAAGAATTGTTTAAGTATAGTCTTTTTATTTATATCGCAATCACCTCTGTGGTTTGTATCACCAAATACGCCAATGTTTGAGGATTCTGTCTGCACTCGATCACTTACTCAGCTGTGGACAGACTTCACATTAACTATGTACCGAATATTCACACTTATGTACATGTAATCAATTGGCGTTACCATGCCGGTGCCCTGGCAGTAGCCGATGTCTGGGTAGAGCCATGCGAGTCCGCGCAGCAGCCTGCGGAGGCGCGGGATGCCCGTGCTGCTGATGTTACAGAAACACGCGTTACTCGGCATGGTGCGCAGCAGGTCCTGAAACAGCCAGCTCATCTGTCAATAATGCTCATCAAATATCATACGTATTTCTTTTATTTGTTATGGTCTCAGACAACAGAAGTACTAGGAGAGTTTATCTATTATCTAACAATGAAAGGTATGAAAGATTGCCACAATGACAGTGCTGATACAGTCACTCCATGTGGTGGAATGGACACTGCCACTTGAATAGCATGTGATAATAAACAATGCAATGTTGTATTCTTATTCTTCCGGACAACACAAAAACAACACTTGTTCTTGGACTATAGAACGGGTTGTTAATATCTGCACAAAGAAACCAGAAGCATGTTACAGAACATTATCAGGGGACAAGACACCAAGATGTAAAATTTAGAGTGGATGTGATAAAAACCTTCAAAACCCCAATGTAAATGTACGAGGGAGTGTGTGGAGCAAATGTAGACGTGCTAATGAACAGTAAATAATACCACTACCAGCCAGCTGTTGGCAGGGTAGTAATAATAACAAATAATCTCAACTTAGCCTAATTTACACATGCAGATGAGCGATATGGGGCCTTATGGTCAAATATGACCAATACCTAATGGTATTCCAAGCATACAAGTTTCATTTATACCAATTTTGGGTGGGTGGTGTGTCAATTTGCTACTCAGTGGCTTGGTGATGCAAATATAGTTCTGGGCCCGGGGTCATATGTTGTTTCACAGCTAAGGCCATCCTTTTTATATAAGTTGGATGACAAACCCGACGATGTGCCCTAATGAACCCCAATAAGTTAAAAAAAATGACACTAACCACCTTTTATTTAATAATTGCCGACGATAATAAAAACAAAACAACTTTATTTTCTTCCCATCGCCGATCTGTCAAAAGATTTACAACGAATCATATCGCGGGTCACATGACTTTTTCTCGCGATTCATAATGCAAACAACAATGGCGCCATTTTACAGTCGATTTCCAACGAGCCTCAATGCCATTTGATTCTTTATGAATCTTACATAATCCTGCGCGCTTGATAGAGGCTGCGCCGTGTTTTTGACCAATCAACGATCACCGACCTAGTCTTCTGTACACAGTAAGCATGGCTGTTTGGTTGTCATATTTTTGTTAAAAAATCTCAATATTATTCGTCTCTCGTGCCTCATCTAATTAGATCTTTTAATCCGTATGACAAGAGAGGCGATTGGCAAACTATTGATCAAGTGTGGACGTCGGAGAAGTAATATGTATTACAAAACGATTGACATTTGCAATCGGACTTCCAAACTTTGGGCCAAAGATGAAACATGCGTGACTGATATATAGCATTGTCATGTTTGCAAGCGTTTCTTTTTTTTTTCACGAGGCCCCGCTATCAATGATAAATTCCGTCTTTTTTTTTATTATTCCCTCCCTGTCGCTTTTTGGAAGGAGGGTTTTTTAAAATTTGCCCTGCCCCCCTGTCAAATTTTTTGCGTACAAAAAATTCGTCATCCAACTTATTAAAAACCGATGGCCTAAGCAAATGAAAATTGAATAAATTACTTAGAAAATATGTGCAAGTTTGGTTAAACAGCTTCATTTAATAAAAAAAATTATATGGGCCCCTGGGGATGAGTCAATTTTACACACAGGTAAATGATTCAAATATGACATCATGATGAGCCAGCCAAACAAGTTGTGTGCAAATTTGGTGAAAACCAAATGAAAAATGAAGAAGTTATTTAGAAAAATATGAATTGTGGACGGACGGCCAGACACCGGACAAAAGGTGATCACAAAAGCTCACATGCTGTTTCACAGCAGGTGAGCTAATAAAAAAGAAGTTGATATTGTGAAGAAACAGCGGTAAGGAAAGACAATTATACATGAAAAAACATGTGAATATCTGCACAATACACATACTTATCTGCCTTAGATGTATTAATTAAGAAAATGACCACTTGATCAGCTACCTTTTCTATCTGCTTGCTGGTCATGAGCATGTCGTTGGCGCTGGCACGCAATCAATGTTCTTTTTTCCGTAGCTCTTGAAGATGAGGCCAATTTCTAAGGCAATGTATATAATTACTGACCTTGCTCGAAAGGGCCCCGGACACCAGCCGCAGCCTTCAAACCTAGGCAGCGTTCCCTGCCTTACTACTATTTCAATGTTCCCATAATCACTGTGCGTTTCAATCTCTTAATTTACGAGAAAACTGCGTCGAATCCAACGGGTTTTTTCTACGCTTTATCGCACCATCGTCACGCAAAAACGACTGTCCCAAGACCTCGAGCACGGAACGGTACATATCAATCTGACATCACCAAAACAAAACCCGCACTATCTTTTAATCCGTCGTGCTGTTATCTTTGATGGATGATTTGCCCGTTTCTAAGGCAATAATTTATAAATCTGAAGTATTCCCAGACAGCACAGTAATTGGTCGTCTCAGACTTCAAGTTGACTAGTCAGAAAGAAGGCCCTTACTTCATGTTTTTGTTAGTTTAAAATCTTGTAAATCATCTACGTTTTGACGTTGGTCGTCCAATTGGGCAAGCTAGCTTTTAGCATTACTGTGCTGCCTGATTCCAATAAATAATTTAAAAAAAAAACAAAGACTTCGACATGTAGAAATCTGCGTATAAGGTGATGTTTGTCACCATATTGGTTCTTCTCTTTTTTCCAGTAATTTTGGAATGAAAATTGGCAGCGTGTTAAATGGGCGCATATATTATGACATAAACAACATACTTATCATAGACGCTATCAAATAAAGGAGACAGGGACAAACACTTTCTCTGTTCCAGAGATCTGTCTCAATCAATGAATGATTTAGATTGTGAATATACACATTAGTAAAATGCAGCTTTAAATTTGTCTAGACAAGTACTAGAAATACTTAAACCATGTTATGTTTATGAAAGTGACACTTAAATTCATCACTAGTCTGGACAAATCACCAACTAACATCGTATACATTTTTAAACAATTTGCAAACAAAAATTTCATCCCTATCGATTTTATAACAAAAATGCAAGTAAAAGATGCAATTTTATTAGTAATATCTGTGAAATGTTTGACCTTGTCCCATGTGAGGTCGCCGACCTCGTGGTTGTGTGTGAACTCCAGATACGCTGTCCATTTCAGCCGGTGCTGAGGGTCCTCTATGAATGGGGTGGACAACAGCTTGTTGGACGAATCCTCAGGGCCGTCTGAGATGAAGGATCACACATTTATAGAGGATACAGATTAAGAATGGTCCCAAAATGTTCAATTTCTGAAGGGCCTCAAGATATTTCAAATTTCAAATCAAGTTGAATATTTGATGTTTTATTTTGGTACAAACATTGCTTTCATTTTAGCACTTAATTATGGACCTGTGAAAGTCAAAAATTTGACATACAGTGAAATTTTAGATTGGAATTGGAATTACAAAAGATGATCTTTGAAAAAGAAAACATTGAACATACCACTCTAATAACAGATAAACCTCTCATCATCTCACATACTTAAAAATTGTTTTCTAAATACCGTACCCCCTCATTCAAACGCCCTCCTCCGTTTATCCGCCCTCCCCCTATTTTGGAAGATTTCAACTCAAACGCTCACCCCATCCTTTTTTCATAATTTTTACAAACATTAAATTACTCATGGAAATGGTGTGATAAGCGAATGATTCATCGAACGTTTTCGTTTTTGATTTTGCAACATGCGCAGGACATTTAAATTACTGAGCATGCGCACCGAGACGAAAACGTCATGCGCATTTTTTTCTTCATAAATAAGTAAGTTATGTTGATTTTCCGACGAGCATTGGTAATAGATTATTAGGATTATGTTACTAACAGATTATACAATTATATATTTGAGAACTAAAATTGACTAATACCACAACAACCTATATGACACCCAGAATCATAGGAAAATGTACACGGCTGAGCGAAAAACGAATGTTGGTGGTTACTACCAACCGTCAAGCAGCATAAGCATCACTTCCGGTCCGAAACATTTCACACTAAACACCCACCCCCCCACCCCCAATTGATTAATTTTGAACTCAAACGCCCTGGACGTTTGAATGAGTGGATACGGTATATTAATCCAATCAAAGGTGGCAGGATAAATACCTTCTTCTTCCACTTTAAATCCAAACTCATCATACCGATAGTCTAGTTGACCCGACTCATCTTCTGGCTGAAGATAATGATTGTAATGAATCATAATTTTGAAATTTCTCAACTCATCATCCCCAATAATCAATTAAGGCCGACAAAACTTGATTCCTTATTTCAGATTTCCGCCGATGCACTGTCAGGGGTTTCGACGGCTAAATATAAATGTAAATGTAATTGTGCTTATTTACAGTTACAATTCACAGTTTGTCATGCTCTAGGGACTTTGCATCTACACCAGGTCATTGGGATCCTTTGTCAGACTTTATCTTTCTCAACTCCCGGGGAGCATACAGCACATCGCTACCGTAATGCAGACGTGCTAGTCACTCACAATGGCGTTCGCTCGCCTGACCTGTACCTATTTAACGTGTAGGTCCCAAGGAGCAGTGTACAACCTGTTTAGAGGTAGGTTTACTCAACACCAACCATCAGACCCAACCGGGAATATTTTGGGCTTTTATGATCCGTGTACCTAAAAATTAGAAATTTTCTTTAATATCTGATGCACCGCCCCCCTCCCCCCAGCCCCCACCCCTCCCAGGAAAAAATACACCCTCCAAAAAATCTATAACAAGGAATCAAATTTTATCGGCCTAATAAGTCTATCTCAAGATATTTGCAATAGTTTTCCCCTAGAGGATGGTCACCATACAACCACATTAATATGTATATTATTAAGTGATGTAACCATGAAATATCAAGCTAATTGGTTAATGTAAATTTATAATCACATAGTTGAAATTTATTGCATACTTGTCCGGCCTGGGTCTATTAACCTCTTTAACCTTAAAGAGACATGCACAGGTGACTTCCAAGGTATATAATAAATTTATGTCAAGTAAATGGTACTTGCTAAGTCAGTTGAATATATACATTTTCCGCTATTTGTAACATTCCATTTCTTCGTAATTAAACCTTTTTTAACCCCCCTAAGATGTTTTGTCCCCAAACATTGCTGATGTAAATATTATTCTATCAGGCTTAATAAACATTGCGTACACACAAATTTTGGCTTGCGACGTATGAGTGATAAAGGCTAGTCATATTTTTAGTACGGAACCTTCCAATGTCAATCAACTCGTTTTTCTCTCTGTTTTAATTTATTTATATTTTTCTATCAAACGCGTGTTTATGATTGTAAAATTGGACATTATTAGGTGCAACATCTCAAGTATATAGAAAAATAAAATTATTAAGTGAAATTGTCTGAGGAAGTGGTTGCTGTTCATGTCCCTTTAATACTAGGTCTCATATATTTCTTATAAAAATTTTATACAAAACTAGATTGGTAAAGTTTTACATCACTCTTGTCTATCAAATCCTGTTGCAATCATAGCTTTTAAGTTTTATTTGAAACTATACCGGGTTTGTGAGTTTCTGCATAATATCCTGTGGCCACATTGATGGTGTGAGTGCTGAGAACGGTCCACCAGGGGTAGGAACAAAGTCTGAACCAGGCACAAAGCTCGGGTCAGATGCAATGCTCACTCCTTCACCCATACTGAGCCGAACCCCGCGGTCATCTTCATCTTCTGACAATGTCTCAGCTAAAACAAACATGAATTGTCTTCTAGATACGCATCTGATATACACATGCTTTAAAAAGTAAAAGATAATGATCGATACGTTTCTTATTACGCTGATACCAATTTCATTCCACTACTTTTTGGCTTGTAACAATTTTTCCCTCTTAGACACTTTTTCTGTAAATAATTGCAAATAACTCATACTAAAATGCCGCACCTACATAGGAATTTTCGTGTTTCTTCATAACTTAGAAAGATGCTCACTCTGACAGAAAATTTCAACATTTTCACACTAACTTTGTAAACTAGCAATTTTGGTAAAAGGCATATGGACAATAATACTCTGACTAGACAGAGTACTTTTATCATGCATTTTAAACTCTTCATATTTTACCTTTGTATGTAAATGCTACATTAGCTGGACAAGGCTGTTCTTTTGCTACTAATGGTCAAAGTTTTCATGTAATTGTATATACTTTTGGTTTTAAATATGGATGTATTTTAATACTTCTGAAATATATTATCCTTATTCTTATCCTTATCCTTAACACTTTTCAAAATGACTGTCTTCGGAAAAAAATTGGTGTTGGTTAAGAGGTAGTGGAATAAAATTGTTGTCATTACAATAGCTGATATCAGATAATCATAGCTATAAACAAATGCTCGCATAGTCGCATAGTAAACTATTTACTGTGGGTCTACATTAAGTGTAACCCCAAATATGTGCCTTTAGGCACTGATCCACAATACTGAGTGCCGACAGCTCATTAAAACAGGCTGTTTTATTTTATTTTTATTTATCTGGACTGACTGCATGCGAATTTAATATTGATATTCATATCCACGATTTGTATCCATTATAAAGTTACAATAACATATATGTTGATTAACAGCAAATGTCAACACTGTATACAGAAATATACTGGACATAGGGACAAGTGATTACTATTGACACTCAATACCGTATAGTAGTATTGTCGTATACGACCATCCAAGCGCCCAAGGCTGTTAAATTGACATTTTCTCAAACTAGGGGGTGGGCCATTACATGAGATTGCATTTACTTCATAATTCTGAAAAAACATTTAGAAAAAGAGGGGGAGGTCACATTTGGTCCCGGTTTTTAGTAGATCCATGAACTCAAGGGAACATGACATTTGAGATCTGAGCCAAAGTGTTCCTACTGTGAACTCTCACTGAAGTTGTATCTCTCTGCAGATCTTGAGCACTGTGAGCCTGTACACATATTTCCATCATGTTTTCAATCACCTTGACCCGTGTAGGCTGGGCCTGATGGGCCTGCATGGGGGCTGGTGCACCCCAGCAGGTGGGGTCGTCTACCAGTTTGTCTACGGCAGTCAAAGTTCTGGTATGAATGGAGTGGTAACAACGGACCGGATTCTAGCCCATTAGGAAATACGTCATAATACTCGATTTTACACTTGCAGTGAAACCCATAATCATAAACCAGACTTGAATGATGGGCCCAGAACATCATTGAACGATCGTCGATGAGGAAAGTGATGTTGAATGTTGTGAAGTCAACAACCAGATGGTTATTAAATAACGCGTGGTCTACTAAAAGTAAAAAAATAACGGGTTATTTCAAATATTGACAAACCATGGACACGCTTTGAACTGTATCCTTCTGGGCCAGCCATGCCAAATACAGATTTGGCAAGCTCCATAATTGTAGATAAAGTCAGATTTCAGATGTCAAAAAATGTTCATTACAAATGTTGTGACCGCATAACAGTGGACATAACTTCAAAATTAATGCGCATAATGGATAAATATCAAATATCCATTGAATTTTCGACCAAGATGTGATCAATTGATCCAAAAATGATTAAGAGGCATTTTTTGTATGAGAATGTGGTTATGCGAGCATAATCAAAGAATGTCCATAATTAGTAGGGTTTAAATGGTGGTGAGCGCATAGCCATATTTGGATGTGTGGAGCGGTTTGCCTACGTCAAAACACCTGCAGGACAGTGGGATGAGGGAACGTTGTGATTTGTATTGCACCGGACGGTCCATTATTAATCAAGCAGAGGACCATTGCATTTTGTAAAACGTTTTTTTTAAAGGGGGGGGGGGGCTTGCCCTATATGTGATAAAAAAAAACTGATGTCCCATAACCTCTATTCATACAAAATGTTTGCCTGATGTTACCCTTGAATATTAAACTTGACTCATTAGAGGTCCTAATTATGTGAATATATACATGGACGAACACGACATGATCCTAGACCGCATCTTCTAGAGCATTGCTCATGAAGGTTTCCTCACAGGTGTGAGGATAAGATTAGAGCTTAAGAGGTTATTGTATGAGTGGGGTAGAGACATTCCCTGATATCTCTCTCCCCACAAATATAATTAGAGGAAGTGCTCACGTTATGAGCAGTTTTCCGAAATGTCCCACTTACTATGTAATTTTCTTCATAAATAATTAATAATTACGATATTTTAAGAGATAATTAAAGTATAGTTCATGTTCTATCTTTTATCATTAATTCAGAACTAAATTCGTCCACCACATACTATGATCGTTTCCACCTGTACACGTACGACGTACGAAATATTGCTCACGTTATGGGCAATTCAGTGAGTTATATTGTAACTGTCCCTTAATTACATGGTACAATCATTTTCATAGATAGGTATGTAACTATATTTCTATTTCATATTTCTAAGTTTTAGCAAAATATTTGAGGAATTTCCTGTGTCAAGTTAGTTGCCTGATATGATACAAAACAACAAAATATGTTAGGATGAAATATTTAATATTCATAGATCTTAAGTACATAAAATGTTTATTTCAAAAGTCAAACAATTAAATTAAATGTCTACATTTCAACATTTTTTTTCAAAATCAAATCACTTTTTAAATCCAATTACATATTTCTTTCTTTTTTGCTTGACACTAATCTACATTCAGCCATTTTTCCACATCTTATAATCAACCAATTAACACTCATTCTGATCACAGATTATTTCTGGAATGACATGCTCAAATACGCATCAAAATAAACCAAATATTTTTATATTTACTATACAAATATTATCTGACATGATCAAAGAAATTTTCTTCTAATATTTTTGGTAGGCAGTTGCAATCCATACACAGTAGCCTATCCACAGACACCTTACTATTAAATTATTCATACAATATGATCTCACGCAAGACTCCTATTAGTAAAGTGAAACACTTGTACCAATATATGCAATGAATCTGAATCTTAACTTCAATGAAGTGCTGCTCATATCTAAATATAAACATCAAGGTGTCGGTTAGCTCGCTATTGTTGGTGAATAAGATGGCTTCCATAGACCTTGGATTGTTATTTAAGCTGTAACTAAATTAACAAACAATTTATTAAGATTATTCATTATGAAGTGAAAGACAATGAAATCAAAATTGCCTTGTCTGTCAATATAAAAACATAGTATTTCTTAAATGAATACCGTGCACCAAGGGATTTTTAGTAAATAAACCTTAACTACTTATGTAAGTACACATGCATCATCATATTCTATTTGATTAAAAACATGATTCTAGAGAAGCAGTTTGAAAAATGCAATGAACAACTGTATATACATTTTCCCAAGTTTGGCATAACAATAAGAGTAGAATTAAAAATGGAATGCTTTTAACCTTTTCAGACGCGACGCTCTTTCATACAAATTCCACATTTAAATTAGATTGGAATGAAAATGCCTACGACGGCTATAAAGCTCGATCTTCTGCGAAGCTCGGCTTTAAAAATGATACACTGTAAACATACAATTTTGGCAAAATAATCATATTCATTTGATAGCCATCAAGGCACAAAAAGCAACATGCTAAGCCATCATTTTTAATATACAGTAGAACCCTGTTATCTTCATATTGTTAATCTCAAATATTCTGTTATCTTGATAAAAATTTCATTTCATTTCAATCATATTATGAGCATAAAATAGTAGGCTATCTCAGAACATAAAATAGTTGGCTATCTCAGAACATAAAATAGTTGGCCATCTCAAAAATATTATTGTTCTCCCATAAGCTATGAAGTATTAAACAAGTTTCTACTTTATAATATTTTAGCTCAAAACGTAGAATGGTAATGGACACAAAATACACAATATTTAAGCTATTAATAACAAAGGGCACTGTTAGTTAAATCATGCAATTAAAATTGAAACAAAAATAAGAACATTAAAAAAAGCTAATATTAAACACTCCATTTGGATATCACAAAAATAAATTTCATTCATGATCATCATTATCATAAACCCTGTAATTATAATTTGACAGCAATTTGTAACATTGCATTTGATATAAAATCTCTAGAAACAATCAAACAGAATTCATACTTAACCTTCCTAAATAATTGTGTATGTACATAGTCATAGTGCAAGTTATTCAAGTGAACATTTGCAAGAAAAGAATGCAATACTTCATCATAAAATATGATATGTCTACAGATAAATCTAAAAATAATCTTGTCAAAAACATAGCACATTTAAATTTGTACATGAACATGTTCAATACTACTGGTATCATTTTTTTGCAGATGTACTTATTTTACTTAATTAGCTCAATGGTTGTGAAAATTTGCTAAATAATATAGGATGAACACATAAAGTCAACCAAGTAAAAAATATAATTCAATATCTAAAATTCTTGATTAAATGTAGTAACAGGCGGGAATGTTAACTTAAAGAAGACAAGCAGTCGTCGGGAACGCCAAAAATCTCCCCTTTCTTGAACAGTCCCTTTTAGGTCAATCAATCTTAAAATTAGTAATGTATGAAGAATATTGTAGAAAGCTTACACATCTAATCAGAATGAAAATTAATACACATCGTAATTTCATCAAAAGTGGGCTAAAGTACACCAAAATCTAATCAGCTCTGGAGAGTAGTAAAATGAAGTTAAATATGAAGTTTGGTGACCATAGGTCAAATACTTCTCCCTGTAGAGTGGTAACAAGGTTTATTACGTAACGCTCATAGGTTCGTCAAAAGTCGGCCAAAGTACACTAACCTCAATTCAAATGTGGAGACTAGTATAGTGAACATAACTGTAAAGTTTAATGACCATACGTGAAATACTTTTCCCAGTACAATGGCGAAAATAGTTTTATTCGAATATTCCATAAAATGTTTCAAAAGTAGGTCAAAGTACTCCAACATCAAATTACATGAGGCGAGTGATATAGACATACCAAATCTCAAGTTTGGTGATGATAAGTCATAAACTGTTCCCAGGAGACAGATAAACACAATTTCGTAATAATTTGTTTTTAAAAAAACACATCTTAACTTCATCAAAAGTAAGCCCAAGTACACAAAAATCTAATCAGCTCTGGAGAGTAGTACAACGAAGCTAAATATGAAGTTTGGTGACAGTAGGTCAAATACATCTCCCTGTAGAGTGGTAACAAGGTTTATTAAGTAACGCTCATAAGTTCGTTAAAAGTAGGCCAAAGTACAAACAAATTGTTTTGAGAGGTACTATTTTTTCTCAAACAAGACATATTCAATTTGCAAATCAATAGCGCAAGTAGTCTTCGAGTTATCAGCCTGTTTATTTCGGACGGGCAGACGGGCAGAAAGAAAGCTAGAAATCTCCATCTGGACTTCGTCTGGGGAGATTTAATGAGAAAACATTACTGTAAATCAACTAATTTTCTGAGTCTAAAATATTTTTCAAATATAATTCTACATGTTTTACCATCTAATGAATCCTAACCCCCTTTGTTGAACTAGTACATTACAAGATCAAATCACCAGGATACATTCACGAAATAATTTCTTTCAAAGAAATTCTCCATACAGACCCTTGCTGCCTACCCCAGAAACTGGGACACCCACTTCAGTTGTCAACCAAACCTTCCGATGCAGTAGTTGTACTGAACTCTAATATTTGTGAAAATTATTGACTTTACAGTGATGTTTTAATCACACTAGGGATGTTCTATATCACATAAACTTTTCTAATTAGAAAGTATACGCACTGCCGCGGTAGCATAGTTTGATAGGAATGCGAAAATGAGCTTTTTTGAACAGTTTCATCAATGAAATGGTGTAATTACTGTAAGTAAATTAATTTCATACACATGGCCATTTAAGCATAACATTAATACTTATACATTGTGGTGGATAAAGTTATAATGAACTATAAGAATTCAATATTAGGAATAAATGCATTACAAAAGTCAAACTTAATAGAAAATGCAAAAATGTACATGTTAAAATCATTTTTACAATGAAATTCATAAGTTCTCAACGTCTAAAGCAATGTCAAAGTTCCCAGAAACTTTCAATAACAAAAAGTAAGATAATCATGGGTGAAAAACTACATTAATTAATTTTTAAGTCTAATACTCTCCAAGTACGGGTTTTAAACCATGCATAGTGTAAGTAGAAACTTGGAAATTATGCATATCAATCAAAATATGACATTTTTCTTCCTAAAACAAATGCTAAACCTTATCAATCCATGTGGTTGTAAAATAATAACTTTATTTTGAAATTGTTAGAGGATGTCAGTATAAATGCATCTGAATTAATGTTGTAAATAAGAAATATACATTTACACAACGTATGTCTATACAAAAATATATAAGAAATAAAGAGTCAAAAATTAATAATATTAATACGTGTAATTCAGATCTTCTGGTGAGATTCAGTAAAAAAATGTAGAGGTAAATATAACATTTAAGATAAACAGATCAAACAATACAAAATCTTACGATATAAATATCTGTGAGTCATATAGTGATAGTTGTATATCAGCGACATATCACACAAAGTTTTATATTGAAGATACTTGGCAAAGCTGACCTATCATAGACAAATACTTTCGGCTTTCCTTAAAATCATTTGTTGTCATACATGACTTCTTGTACAATCGGTTCACATCTTTGTAATCATGTCCAAATTCCTAGACTGAAAAAAATAAACAATGAAAAAAATCAAGATTAATAAAATGTTCTCATACCCAATTACCCATAAAAAAGCATTATCTTATTCACCATAAAACTTTCACAGAAAAATCAAAAGAAATACTAACATACACCTTTTAGTAGTTTGTTTGATTTGTACAACTAATAAAATTGGCCTGTAAAAGACTACAAAGTCAGGCATCTCATTTTATATAAATATCCATTACTAATAATAAATTGTAAAATAGAAATACAAAAAATATTCAAACTACTTTCAATCAGCATTCACCTAATGCAGCTACAGCTCTACAGATCAACATCATGACTTCTCCTCTGCAATCCTTCAAACGATCCAAAGTCTTCATCCAGAGTCTCATAGCCTCGACCGGTGCCACGTTTTCTGTAACATACATGTATTACTCTTTATTAACATCATTCACTTCTTTAACAGAAAAAAAGCCCAGCATGGGCTTCATGATCCTTTGGTCAGCAAGGTCCATGTGCTGGTTTAGATGGGGACCCAGGCCAGCCTCACATAGGAATTTAATTCAGGATATAGTAGGCAAAAGGAACACCTGACAGCATCCTTAAATATCAGCTACTTTTCAATTTAAAACATGAATTAAAAAACTCCATTGAATGAAATGATTACGAATGCTAATGTATATCACCAATGTTGTGCGTATTCATGCTTGTGATTCATCTTCTGATTTATCTCTATAAGCCATGATTTTCACATCATGCTTTAATACCAAAAACAACATTACACTAACTATTGCATGTACATAGGTTAATTAATTCATATGCATGCTAATTTCCACTGTATATAAATATATCCGCTCTCAAATATTTTGTTTGTAATAAATTATCTAAAATGCCATTGAAGTAAAAAATACTTTGTAGGTGACTAAGCAGAAGGGCTTCAAGACAGAAGAAAAGATATAAAAGTTTTTAAACATTCATAACCTGCCTAAAAAAGAATTCATCTATATTGTAAACAAAAAGCGAAATAGAAATAATGTACATAATAATATATAGCATATTAATAATTTTAAATGTAGAATATTTCTAAGTAATTTCAACACCAATGTTATGAATATACATCTAAAAAATCAATGTTCACAAATCTAAAATATTACACGTAAAGAAAATAATGCATGCATTATGAACAATCAAATTGAAGACAGTAATATTCATGACAGTAACATTACTGAGTGTACAGATGCAAACATAAACATACTTACTTTGTCTTCCTGCAGCAAAGAAAACAGACAAATATGTGAACAAAACAGCAGCGTAATTACATGCATATTGCCATGTTAAAATTTTCCATGTTTATAAACAGGCTATTTACACACATGCTTTATAGCATGTTTTATTTGGCTCTTCACATAAATTTTAACTTACACACCACCAGCACTGTTTTGATGGTATTTTAGCCTTAATTTGCATTTCCAACAAAATTAATAGGCAAAATTTTGAAAAAAGTTTAAGTTTGGTTCTGTGATTTACCATTTAAAACAGCTTATGTCTGAAATTCTTTGATGGAGCTTCATCCTCATCCATCAGGTTTGACAATTGAACTTTATTGCAGTATACTCGTACTGGATATCTTAATATGTGATTGTATTAATAGTCTTGTTTTCTTTTTGACATTCCACTAAATCCGTGTAAGTTATCCCTACCCCATTCATGTATACGATAAGCAGATTATTCCCATTGGCAGATCCAGGGTTGTGGAAAAGGGGGCGCGCACCCGAGGGATTTCATGGGTTTTGTATGCGCGATCAATGGCGGACATGCCAAAACCTTATGAAAATGAAGGTGAGAAAAAGAGGTGAGCATACCCCCCACCCCCGGGATCTGCCTATGATTCCTGACGGTGGTGCAGGTTATACCATCCCCACATCTTCCGATCATAGTTCAAAAGGTAATTGTGAATGGACGTATCAAGCAAATTTTCTGTCTACCAAGCAGTAGGGCCCATTGACACAGACTCAGACATTTTGCCAGTGATAATTGATGCAGAACCCAGAAGGTTCGAACACAGAATCGAAGGCCATTAACATTACTGTGAAACATGATTTGAACTGAGATGGGGGGACGTACATCTATATGGAATAACTCTCTCACCCAGAACATCAGTGGAGAGTGAATGGCACACATTAATTCAGTGAAATCTTCTGCAAGACTACCAACATGACACATGATCATTGCTTTTGTATATCTAATAATATAGAAAATGTAAGTATATTTGTTAATTAAATGACATCAAACAGGTTTCTCTTCTAGAGGAATTTTAACCATCGGAAGAATTTTAACTCTGTCCCAAAAGCAACAGGTTTTGGACAGTGTGAACGCCAACCTTGACTATGGTATGGCTGTATCAATACAAATTCTTAATAAGAAATTTGGACCCTAATTTTACCACCGTAGAGAGACAAGTGTGTTAACTGTTCAACATTTGCTGCAATAATAAAGTGATTCTACAGTTAGAATGACAGTTACCGAATATTAGCCTAAACCCAAGAGCAATATTCCAAAGTAGAGAAAATGAATATGCATTTACACTAAACTAATGTGCTGACAGCAAGTTCAGAACTATACATTTTTAATCATAACTCAAAAATGGTAATGAATATCAAAATAAAAATTGTAGGAATGAAACGCTATTTTTTTGCCAGATCTATATCGCAATTTTGATTATTCTGATTGGTTTACATAATAGTGAACACTTACATGAAAATGGCATTTTTCCAGTGTCTTTGACAGTCAGACATTTTGAACAAGTCAAAATTGGGGATTAGGCACCATGATTGGAACAGCCAAGTTTGTTTATATTTTTGATTTGCATATACATTTATGTACCACCAATTATGTGACTACCCATGTGTATGCAAATCAAAAATATAAACATTGCTGTTCCAATCTTGTTACATAATCCCCAATTTTGACTTGTTCAAAATGTCTGACTGTCTCTCACAGACACTAGAAAAATGCCATTATCATGTAAGTGTTCACTATTATGTAAACCAATCAGAATAATCAAAATTGCAATGTAGATCTGGCAAAAAAATAGCGTTTCATTCCTATAATTTTTATTTTGATATTCATTACCATTTTTTAGTTATGATTGAAAATGTGTAGTTCTGAACTTTCTGTCAGCACATTAAGACAAAATACACATGTATACTTACTTTTTGTAGATGTACACTCCTGCTAGAATGCCCAATACAATCAGCACTGGAATAGTGATACCAAGAGCAAGCCCCTTATTTGTTCCCATCTTAATTTCATTTTTTTCCATTTCTTTACTTTCTTTCACAGTTGTTGCAGCTACAAGTCTTGTTGTTGAGGCAGTGTGTGTAGGGCTTGGTGTTGGTGTAGAAGTGTTCATGCTTACATTAGCTTGCGTGTCTGGTGCATCAGTAACAGTTTCATTCAAGTTTACGGTATTGTTGTCAATAACATCATCTGTTTGATTTGTTTCACCAGAGACATTTTCTGGCTTCAGTGTAGTGCTTGGTGTTTGTGACGAAGTGTTCATGCTTACATTAGCTTGCGTGTCTGGTGCATCAGTAACAGTTTTGTTCAAGTTTACGGTATTGTTGTCTGGTGCATCAGTAACAGTTTCATTCAAGGTTACGGTATCGTTATTGACACTCGGTGGTAGAACATCGTCTGTCTGATTTGTTTCACCAGAGACATTTTCTGGCTTTGGTTTAGGTGTGAACTTCAAATTAGAATCAGTACTATTGCTTGCATCAGATATGACATTGCTGGTTGAAGGTGTCAAAGCAGGCGTGATGGTCGTTTTTGTTGTTAAAGGAGTGTTTGAAGAAGCGGAATCAGGTATGTCATCAACAGCAGCCACATTGAAGGCTGAAAAATAATAAATACATGTATGAAAAGTACATCATCGTCGTCGTCGTCATCATCATCAAGTTATTTGTAAATTGCATCTTGATTTTGATAAAACAAACATGCTTTTCCTTTGATGGTTACATATTATTTGTGCATAATGACATTAAAAACTTATTAAAATCCTGCTGGAGCAATGAAACATTTCTTGTGTACGAGCACTGGCTTGATATTGGGTGACATTGATATAACGTGCATGTAAAAGTGAATTATTAACTTGCATGTAAAAGTCTCTTAATTATTTACACTATAAACATAGCAGATTTCAAGACCTTTTGGGCAAAGCCAAATACTCTTTAGATCAGAAGATACCCCGGTACATATGTGACAATACAGTCTGGTATACAACTTTCACCCGGAGATTTCACCAGATATCAGGTGTGAACTGTACCGGGGGATAGCACTGATCACAATGTGATAACCATCTAAATGATTCTCATTTAGAGCTCCACTTATCTCTGGTGTTATATACTGTGGGGTCAAGGTAACTTCACAAAGCTTTCTTTTTCACATTTCACATTAAAAATGGTCTTGCTATAGACTTTACATTGGAGATTTTATCTAAGAACACTGGATCATCTAGCATATTGGTTGCATAAACCCAATACTGTTGTGTGCTGAAGCGTAAACCGACCTTTCAACAGGATTTTTTTCCCTCACTCAATATCAATTTTCCTGGACCTATTTTTCTAAGTATTATTGATTAACTCTAACACGGTGTGATGTTCTGATTGACTCGACATAAGCTTGTTAAACGTAGATATTGCATTATCGACAAAAAGGATAATTTACATTAAACTAATAATAAAAAACAACTAGTCGTCTGAATGCCAAACATCTGCCCCTCCTAGATCAGCCCCTTTAAGGTCAGCAATTTTAAAATTAGTGATTCAAATACATACATGTATAAAGATTATTGTAGAGAGGTAACACATCTAATCTAATGGAACTAGACTTAAAGTAAAGCGTTTGCATACACATTCTGTAGATGCTGAAATTTTGTGTGGCACAAACACAGGTGACCGATGCCTTATACCTCGCATCAAGCTGGCACCGTCAGATGCAGCACTGCCCTTTACATTGAAAAGGATTCAATTTCCTTTGAGGCTTTCATTTTCAATGACTATTAATAAAGCCCAGGGACAGACATTCAACAAAGTAGGCATATATTTGCCAGCTCCAGTGTTTACACATGGACAATTGTATGTTGCGTTTTCAAGAGCAAGGAGCTTTGAGGATGTTTTTGTAAAAATCATTCCAACTACAGTGCAAGGACGCTTCAAAGATCACAATGTTACAAGAAATATTGTTTTTAAGGAAGTTTTATAATGCTGTCAGTACTACTGCATTACATCATCTTATAGATAAATTGTATGGGGTTTCGATTGTTGTGGTGATACTTTATGCTCACTTCTGTATGTTGATTATATATTTGTTGTAAACTCTATTTCGCCACCTTGAATTCATTTCTACTTTTTCACTATTGATGCGTTCATTAAAATTTATTGTCCATTGAAGTATTGATCATCATGATTTTTGTTTTGTTTTTTTATGTTAAACATTTAACCCTATGTTGTGGTCATGGCATATGTATTTGAATAGAGAACCATTTTCTATTTACTTATTTTTGCTTTTAGAAGCATTTATTTTAAAAATGTGCTCCTATTATTTTCTTTATAGTGCTTTTGTACTCTTCACCAACATTATATATCACTGATGACAATAATAAAATGTTTGTAAATTGATCATGCTATTTACTTCTTTCATAGTAGCAATACTGTTATAAATTGATGGATATCCATTTGCTAATAGTTAAAAACACACCGTATTTAAAATATAATGTAAACTATGAATTAATACCTTTATATAAATAAACAACAAAGTTCACCAACATTGTTTGGAGACTAAACTACAGGTTTATTTGTACACTTTTCCAGTAACATTTAGTTTTTCAAAAGTTAATAAACAAATAAACTTAACATTTAAAATATAGTCATAGCAAAGTAGGGTGATGATAGGTTCAAGTTGTATTTGATGGCCAAACAAGCACAGTAAAGAAGAGAAAATATAATAAACTATGAAAATACATAAAATAAACTTTTTTTGGCTATATAGTTATTTGTATCCACTAACAAACCATAAGAAAAAAGCAAACACTATCTATACAATATGATCATGACATGCCTTCTAAGCATGCACATACATAAGCACAGTATGACCCTAGCTTGATCTGCCCCTAAGTGACCCAGTAACTAATTTGCATCAGGACACCTGGACTACTCAACAGGATGTCTGGCAGACACCCCCCTGGACTCCTCAACAGGGGGTGCCTATCACCAAATCACTTTCCCACAATTAGCTACTACTGACTCTACTGCTTTGTGTAAACAGTTTACCATAACCACAATCAGTGTCCTTTGAACTTGCTAAATCGTCATTGTTACCATGTTGTCACCAGCCAATGTTCATTACTTGCCTCCATTTGCAATGGCTGATTTCCATGTTGGCCTGCCACCTTTATTGTAACAGTTGGTTTCTGGGTGGAAAAATGTTTTTCCTCTGTATTTGATACAGAATGAACACACATGTGACACATTTCCGTGATCTCCGTCTCTCATACATGTGCCCTCATTAAAACCCGCACAGGGAACCACATCCTGTGTTGTATCACAAGTAGCCTGCTTCTGGGAATATTTACTTATTAGTCTTTGAATTTTAGAACAGTCTGTCCATCTTAATCTTCTACGTTCCAGTTCGGTGAGCAGCACTCCATGGTAATTGCGAACACTTCTCCATGAAAATAAGGTCGCATCCTCCATCAGTTCTTGCAAATGTGTCAGCATTATGTCTTTTGTTTTAGCACTATCATTTGAGTTCTTCATAACATCAAGGTAACCATACACAAATTCAGGCAATGTTAGATCATCGTATTCCGCCGCCTGGCACGAGTCACCCTTGTAAACAGCAAAATGGGGCCACTCCACAGTAGAATCTACATGATCTGCTGCTGTACGTAACCGACCGGACCTCCTGCTTTTCTTTCTCTTTCTGCTACTGGGTTTCCTCGCCGTTCCAGCCTGCTCCATGCTGCTACTGCTGCTATTGCTGCTGTCCTCGCTGGGCATGCTATCCTCATCTGAGGAAGGTCCCTCTGTAGACGTGTGCGTGGCTTGCTCAGCTGTGGACATCGTTGGGTCCTGTGGAGTGGGTGCCAATGCTTTAGTAGCGGCCTCCAATGCATTTATCCTTTGCAGCAGTGGCATCATTGCCGTCATCACTGCGGTTTGCACAAAGGCCATGACGTCGCCCGACGATGCAGTTGTCATAGAAGGCCCTGCCGTACTGGGCGAGGTTTGAACAGTAGCCCCGAGACTGGCAGCTGTAGTAGTGCACGTTTGCTGAAGCGAAACAACGGTTGTCGTTGTAGTCGTCACCGCATGCGTTAATCCTTTATCAGACATCATTGTACATGAGCACGTACCGGTAGTATCCTGCTATCAATTTGAAATCAAGTCTCTACTTGTCTAAAATTTGCAACTGCTAAAACTGTTGAAACTGTACAATTCTAAACAATATGATGCTGTTTCTATGGCTGCTGCCGGGCGAGTGACGATATGACTGGATTCCACAAGGGTCACGTGGGTCGTGACCTGAAATCCAGTCAAACCACAGCTCCGGGGCGGCCGGCAATGCGGCAGAATTACTGGGGCAATTCTATACCAATTGGCTGTAGTGAGTTACATGGTGATCTGTTTGCAAGTCTCCATGTAATAAGACAGTCCAGCCTTTTAGACCGGGAGCCCAGACCAGTGAAGCGGACTGGCAAAGTAACCAATTTTCTAGTATAAGGTCATTATCTAGGCTCAACACAATGCAAGGATATGTGAGTCTGGCAAGGTGGGAGTGGTGGGGCATCTGAAAGTAGTCAAAAATCCATCTAGATGGACATTTAAAGCTACCACAAAAAAACACTTGACAAATGTTCGGTTAATCCCAGTAACCATAAATCAACATTGTCAGAATGTTTCAGTGGTAGAAAGTGACCACCAGGGTCATATAACGATGACCCCATATCCATCTAGATGGACATATGATGTAACCAGTTCAAACCAATTGTAAAGTGTTCAGAACATGTTTGGCCATCTTAAAATGCCATTGGCAGAAATTTTCAGTGGTGGGTTGTGCAAGCCAGAAGCCCCCAAAGACCACCACCCCAATATCCATCCAGATTATGATGAGGTTGCAAAATGTTTGACATGGTTCTAATTATGTTAAAATGTCATTGCCAGAATATTTCAGTGGTGAGTTGTACCTGCCAACAGCCCCCATAGACCCCCACCTCTGATATCCATCTAGATGGATATATAAGGTAACGAGTTCAAATCAATTGCAAAATGCTTGACATCGTTCTACTTATGTTGAAATAAGCATTGCCAGACAATTTGATTGGTCTGATGTGTCTGCCAGAAAGTCCTAAAAACAGTTCCACCTGTTCCCACCAATATCTTAAGCAATAACAAATAAAAGAAATGTGAACCTATGTATATGAATTCTATCTGCCTATACACAGGATCCATAAATCCAAATAAATAACAAATAATATCGGCAAACTTCATTGTACTGACAACTAAGCACCTTCCAAGTATCAAGTATGATATGAAAAAAGAGTGTTTTGGAACAACCTTTATGACTGAAGGTAAATTGAGATAGGGAATTTCTTATACCACAATATAGAATCTTTTGCAATGAGCAAAAAGTCAAGCAACAGATCAAAGCTATGGATTTCTGAGCTTGGTTGTAGTATACTTGGCACAGACGGAGAACTACCTGAATTAGCTCTGACTTGAAGCGCGAATAAGTATATCTCAAGTAAGTCATTGATCACTGAAAATGAGCTTGGCATCTAATATGCAAAAGCTATGGGATGAAAAATTAGTGTCTATGGTAATGGAAACATAATGCTCTCCATGGCACAAATATTCTCACACACTTGAGTAGAACAGTCCTATTAGGACTGCCCAAGGACTGGCGTCAAGTGGTTTAATATAGAGGTGGTCTCTTCAGGGACGTTTGCAATGGTCTTTTTTATGAAGACTTGGGACTGTTATAAATCATCTTATGATAGAGGTGGTGTATTTATAGAGGTGGTCTTGATTGAAGGTTCTAATGTACACATAGCCCAATTGGCATAGTGGTGGTAATCCCTAGTATTTGAGCCCATTATGCCATCAAACTACTCCACATGACACTGTCATGGCTGCCGCTGTCTGCTGTCCATCATGTATATATTCAATCGCGTTTCTGTGCATAACAACTATCTTTTTATTCACAGAATCAAGCACGCTGCTGCTATATCTGCAGAATATCCACTGAAGATGAGTGCAAGCTCAGATCATTGACAGTAGCTATTTGGGTAACTGTTAAAAAAACTGCAGAATTACGAAGTAAATTAGGATAATGATCAATATTCTGAAGTAACTCAACAAATATTGACATGCAGTGATGATCAATCTACTTCCGTGTATCACCATCCATCTTGCCATTAGAATTACACAGCAGTGAAGAGGCCAAAGTCTTCCCCGAATCAGGCCATTTCCCGATCAGGCCATTTTTGAAAAGTAGGACAAAATACTCAAATATCAAATCACATGAGGAGAGTGACATAGTCATACAAAATGTTAAGTTTGGTGATGATAGATAATAAAGTCTTCCCAGGAGACAGACAAACACAAATTGTAATAATTTGTTTTTAAAAACACATCGTAATTTCATCAAAAGTAGGCCAAAGTACACCAAAATCTAATCAGCTCTGGAGAGTGGTACAACGAAGCTAGATATGAAGTTTGGTGACCATAGGTCAAATACTTCTCCCTGTAGAGTGGTAACAAGGTTTATTACGTAACGCTCGTAAGTTCAAAAGTAGGCCAAAGTACACCAATATCAAATCACGTGAGGAGAGCAATATAGACATACCAAATGTCAAGTTTGGTGATGATAAGTCACAAACTGTTCCCAGGAGACAGATAAATACAATTACGTAATAATTTGTTTTTAAAAACACATCGTAACTTCATCAAAAGTAGGCCAAAGTACACCAAAATCTAATCAGCTCTGGAGAGTAGTACAACGAAGCTAAATATGAGGTTTGGTGACCATAGGTCAAATACTTCTCCCTGTAAAGTGTTAACAAGGTTTATTACGTAATGCTCGTAAGTTCAAAAGTAGGCCAAAGTACAAACAAATTTTTTTGAGAGGTACTTTTTTCCTCAAACAAAACATATTCAATTTGCAAATCAATAGCTCAAGTAGTCTTCGAGTTATCAGCCTGTTAATTTTGGACGCACGCACGCACGCACGGACAGACACAAGCAAAGCTAGAAATCTCCCTCCGGACTTCGTCCGGGGAGATTTAAATATAGTAATTACATATGGAAATTGCCCGACGTGACGTAGGATTTGACTGTTTGAACTCGCAGCTCATGAATTATGCGCGCTCTGTAATTCGCACATGCGCACTACAAAGTAAAACCGGCTTCATGGCACATGTGATGAAAATCTGTCTATTTCAGCCGTATTTGGGGCCAAAACTGACTTAATTTTAAAGCTAAATAAAAATAAACCACATCAGCGTGACGTACATTCAATTCTCATTCTGCATAATAGTGAAGTTCTCAACTTTGCTCCAATCACGGCTGTCTACAAATTTGACCAACGGCCGGCTTTTGACCATAACTTCGTCAATTTTTGAGCTAACTAAAATCCGATTACAGATTCGTAATCCTCATTCAAAATTCTATTAGGAATCATATTTGAGGCGTGCATTCTTCATAATAATGAGGTTTACAGGTATGTATTAATCGCAGCCTACACAGGTCGTCTGTAAAGACCTGTCTTTTGCCCATATCTCAGTCAATTTCAATGCTAACTAAAATCCGATGACAGATTCATAATCCTCACTAAAAATTCTATTAGAAAAGTACTTTCCATGAATGACATAGGATAAGTGATACGGGAAAATTACCTTAGAATATCTAAAGTCGTGTTAGTCTATATGACGCCGGAAATAGTAATTTCTGGGAAGTGAAG
The DNA here is from genome assembly GCA_019095985.1 of Streblospio benedicti. Taxonomy (NCBI): domain Eukaryota; kingdom Metazoa; phylum Annelida; class Polychaeta; order Spionida; family Spionidae; genus Streblospio; species Streblospio benedicti. The sequence goes on along the minus strand of CM032669.1, from coordinate 3,699,339 downwards.
AATTGTGCAAACGGCCTCGTTATTATTAGTAGCCTAGAAGTTGTTGTGAACGACGACACAATTAGCTTTTATTTATTTATGAACTTCATTTTTTGACATCTGATTTTTCAAATCTCTCTTCGTTTGGCTGCTGCTTCGAATGGTATGAATGATTCTAGTAGGGGTTTTCAAAATAAATATGATAATTTTCTTGAATTCACTTACGATGCCTTAGACTAGCAATGTGCCGCACGCTGTTTCGGGCCTATGGGGCGGAGCTTGCGAGTCACAATGTGACGTCACGTTGTGTTTGTGTAGTAAATTAAAACGATGATTATAAAAGATCCAGTCATTATCAAATTATCAGATTAAAAGATAAACAAGGTCTATGTCATTGAAATCATCCTGCCAAATTTCAAGAATTTTGGAAATGTGGTTTATAAGTTATAGGATATTATGTTGCCATTCATTCAAGTGGGAGCTAGACCATTCGTTCACGACTAAGCATCATAAATTACCCACAAATCCATTCGGTGTAAAAACAACAATGGCTAAAGTTTTATCGGTATTTGTGCAAATAAATTCACAATATTTTGGTATATACTTATTTGATTATGTTTTATATGTGATAAAGGAAGTGCATCTTATTATGAAGGAGGCACATACCAACTGTAAGTTTGGTTCATCAAGAGAACTGTGAGAAGACCGGGAAAATCCCTTTAGATAAGATTTGAGGTAGAGCAAGCACCTCTAAATAAAATTGTTAGGCTCCACACAATATTACTACTTTAAACATTATTGCTTTCCCGGTGCCAAAGTGAAAAAACAAAATTTCTAGTAAGATCTAATGTAAATAAACATGTTCAAATCCCCGATTATCGCCACGCACGAACTGGGTGTGCATGCAACGAATTGCACCATAGATCATATAATGTTAATGAACCATAACAACTGTGTTCATCATGCGACAATATAAAAGTAAAATAGAATCAAAATGTCTGATTATTTAAGAAAACCAGATCCATTAGTGTTGGATGAAAACAAAGCAACGAATCTCAAACGGTTTGTGAAATGTTTTGATAACTTCATTGGTGCAAGTGATGCTGCAAACAAGAATGAAAAACAAAAATGTGCTATTTTTCTCAATCTTGCCAGAGAAGAAGCTATCGAAGCAGCTGAAAATTTCACGTATGCCGACGATAAAGACAAGGACTCGTTAGAGGTACTCAAATCAAAATTCAAAGAAATTTGTGACCCTTATGTAAATGTAATAGTGGAAAGGTTAAAGTTCAATTCTCGATTGAGAGAGCCATCAGAAACTATGTCATCCTTCATTACATCACTCCGAACTTTATCAAAAACTTGTGATTATAAGCAGATGAATGACGAAATGATCTGAGACCGAATTGTTGTTGGAATTCAGTGTGAAGCAGTTACCAAACAGATGCTCAAAAAGAAAGATCTCACACTTAATGACGCTGTAGAGATCTGCCAGATATACGAGGTTTCAAACAAACATCTGAAGGACCTGAAGCAGTCGGATTCTCTTGATTCAAATGACGTGCATGCCCTCACCAACAAACCCAAACAATTCCATAAATCAAGTAATAAAGTATTGCAAAATTGTATCAATTGTGGTGGTAGTCATCAAGCTAGCAGGCAATTTTGCCCTGCATATGGTAAACGATGTCATGTTTGCAACAAATTACATCACTACAAATCTGTTTGTATGAGTAGCAATAGTGCTTCAAGACCTGTGGGTTTACAGCAGAAGTCCCGCAGTGCCAGTGACCAGCATAATCATCACAGTAAGCAAATGCATCAAGTAAACGTCTCTACTCGTGATTCTGATGACGAATCTCGTAGTGACTGTGAAATTCATAGTTCCGAGCCACGCCCCTTTTTACGTCAGCCAGCCAATCAGCGAGCTGCCTCATACAAACATAGGCAGGTGCGCTATCATGGTCTCACAAGCTTTATCTCCCCCCGTAGTAAACAGTGAGAATTGTCATGTTTTGACACCGGATTTTTTAATGAAAATGTGCTAAACTTCTTAATTTTTCAGTTGGGATGCACTACCTTTCCTCTTTCCTACATTGTATCCAATGTATACCTATCAATTATCGATTTAGAAGAGTTATGACGTTGTAGTAAAAATACTACCGCACACTGTCACTGGCATTTTGACAGTTTTACGTCTGAGACAATAACGTTTCTGGTGCCTCCATAATTACTTAATTTTTACATAAATTGTCCAGATGTACTCAGAATATAGTATCACGGTTCTTATTTTCAATATCTAGTTATAGGAATATGGTTTTATAAGTCTAGATTATCTTCCAAACATGTAGCTGGTGTCGCCCTCGATTCAAAACAAAAAGACCTGTTCGAGGCACCCTTTAGAAAGACAATTTCTAACAGTTCTCTCAATGCCCAGCAAGCCACCCGTCATCATTGCTTATGGTGGTGCCAGCGTTCATACCATGGGAACTGCCTCTCTACATGGTGATATTTATCCATCTGAGAAGATTTGCCTCACCTTTCACATTGTAGATAGAAATGTTCCCACCATTCTTGGACTAAAAGATGCATTGAAGCATAAGCTCATTCAATTACACCCAGCAGTGTTCGAGGTGAATGAAGATGAAAGCTCATTTAGCAGAATAATCAAGCAAGAGTTCAAGAGTCTATTTGATAGCAAGCTAGGAAAATTGCCAATTAAGTACAAAATGACACTAGACCCGGCTGTGCAACCAGTTGTTAAACCACCTCGTAAAGTACCACTTGCTATGGAAAAAGCAGTTCAACAGGAGCTTGATCGTATGTGCAAACTCGGAGTGATCACACCCCAGAACGAACCAACAGAGTGGGTATCTAATATGGTTGCTGCCAAGAAAAAGAATGGTGACATCAGGATATGCATCGACCCAAAAGATTTGAATCGTGCCCTAATGCGTCCTCACCACCCTATGAGGACCATAGAAGATGTGGTTGCACGTATGCCTGGTGCAAAATTCTTTTCTACACTGGATGCTAAATCTTCATTCTGGCAAATATGTCTAGACAAGGAATCATCACTCAAGACGACGTTCTGTACACCATACGGTAGGTTCAAATTCCTACGCTTACCATTTGGTATTAAATCTGCATCAGAGGTATATCAACGTGCAATGGAGCAACTATTTGCTGGATTTCCATGTGCTATTGTAGTTGACGATATACTTGTCTGGGGATCCACAATAGAAGAACACGACACAAATTTACGTCAAGTCCTTGAACGATGCCAAAAAATTAACATGAAGCTTAACATGTCCAAGTGCCATTTCAGAGTTGACAGTGTCAAATATGTAGGACATGAAATAACAAGTGAAGGGTTGAAACCAGACAGCGAAAAGGTGAAAGCCATTAAGGACATGCCTGCTCCTTCAGACCAAGCCGGTGTCCAAAGAATTTTGGGAGTCCTGAACTATTTGCACAAATTTATCAAGCACATGAGTTCCAAGACTGCTCCGCTCAGGGAGCTACTCCACAAAGATGTTGCGTTTATTTGGGGAGAATCTCAAAATGACTCTTTCAATACCCTAAAGAATGATTTATGCTCAGCACCAATACTTAAATACTTTGACCCCTCAAAGCCAGTGAAATTGTCGGCAGACAGTTCAAAATCTGGACTGGGTGCTTGCTGTCTCCAAGATGACTTACCTGTGGCGTATGCATCGCGCTCACTAACACCAGCTGAGATAAATTATGCACAAATAGAAAAAGAGCTTCTTGCATCAGTATTTGCATGCACCAAGTTTCATGACTTTATTTATGGAAGACCTGCAATTATTGAAACTGATCACAAACCACTGATATCTATTGTTAAGAAGCCACTCCATGCTGCCCCTCCACGTCTACAAAGGATGCTTCTTCAACTACAAAAGTATGACCTAGAATTTGTATACAAATGTGGAAAAGAAATGTATTTGGCTGACACATTATCACGAGCATACCCACAAAGCAACTCACAAGAGGAACACCAATTTGAATATGAAGTCATGAATGTCAAAGAATCATATCCACAAATAAGGGAGTCTAAAGTGCAGGAAATCGGTAATGCAACAAAATCTGATCCAGTCCTCAGCAACCTTATGCAAGTCATAGAACAAGGCTGGCCAAATAAATTCAAAAGGGTTCATATAAATTTACGCCCTTTCTTTGCTTACAGAGACGAACTGGTTGTACAAGATGGAATAGTGCTACGTGGTCATCAGATTGTTATACCTGCCAGTCTTCGATTGGAGTTCATAAAAAAGGCACATAGTGGTCACCCTGGAGCTGATCGCACTACCAAACGTCTCAAGGATGTTGTGTTTTGGCCAGGAATAGCTGAAGATGTTGCCAAAAAAGTGTCACAGTGTAGCACATGTAACTCCCTTGCACCTCATCAACAAAAGGAACCTATGATTGTGCCACCAGTACCTGATTTACCCTGGACTAATCTTGGAGCTGATCTTTTCCAATGGCATAGAAAACATTACCTGGTAACAGTGGATTCCTTCTCAGGATGGTTTGAAATAGACTTGCTACACAGTTTGGGTTCCAATGCAGTTATAAACAAGTTAAAACGTTTGTTTGCAACCCATGGCTGTCCTCGTGTCCTAACTACAGATAATGGCCCTCAATTTGACTGCCGAGAATTTCGACAGTTTGCCAAGGCATGGGATTTTCAACATGTTACAAGTAGTCCTGAATATCCACAGTCCAACGGCCTGGCTGAAAACGCAGTGAAGCAAGCAGAGAAATTGTTGGAATCATGCTATTTAGATGGTACTGATTACATGATGGCATTGCTCAACTTAAGAAATATACCTAGAGATGGTCAGCTGAAATCTCCATGTCAGCGACTGATGTCACGTAGGACAAGAAATATGTTACCTACAGCAAGTTCCCTTCTTCAACCATTAGCCCCAGACAACAAAGAGGTGCACAGACAATTGTTGAAAAAGCGGCTACAGCAGAAGGAATATTATGACAAGTCAGCCAAACCTTTGCGTCCATTGAACCCAGATGAGACTGTGCGTATGCAGACATCATCTGGTCACAGGAAATTGGCTGTCGTCAAGCGCCATGCTAAGGGCCCAAGATCATATGTAGTGGAATCTAATGGAAAAGAATATGTCAGAAACCGAAGACACCTACTGCCAGTGAAGGAGTCTATGCCAGTTGATGCAGAAATTGAGGATGATGAAATGACCATTGATAATCCACCTTTAGTTCTTGAAAACAGACAACCACCTATTCAAGAACCACAGCCTGCGCATGCACAAAATCCAAGGGTGTATTACCCAAGGAATGAACCCATACTAATGCGTTCCGGAAGGATTTCAATGCCAAACAGAAAATACTATGGACAATAAACTTTGCTATTAAATATTACTTTGTCGAAATGGTGTAATTAATATACATTTGTTGATGTGTTTTATTGATACTATGTATATGTGTTCATATTTTTATTTATTCACTATTGTCATTTAAACATAACCGTGATACATAATTTATTGTCTTTTAATGTAAGTTTGATTGATTTTTTTTAAAGAAAAGGGAGATGTAGATATTTGCTGACTATAAGCAACCTGTTTTACTGTAGTGTACTTGTACATGGGTACTAGTTTCTTTTAGGCATTATGTTAGAGTTCAGTTTGTGAATGGACAACAATAAAATGCACGAACTGGGTGTGCAGTGATCTAGCCATCTACCATAAACATATATTTACTGGCTGGTATATTATTATATCTGTGGCCGTACATAAAAAATGCCTTCATCTGAATATATTAAACACAGTCCAACTCATGTCCCAAAAATGGGGGAATCCCCGATTCATAAGCGATCTCCGCCATAGTTTCAGCACTAAGGAAGCTTCTAGTTCACTGTCAATTCCACCACGAAGAAATTGTTACAATTGAGATCGAGATGATTACTAACCTATTGATAAAAGTAAGCAAATATTTATCAGTTTCATTTTAATTCGGTCCTTCAAACTAATATGGTCCCGGATAATGTGTGAATTAGATTTTAAATACAATATCCAGTAAAATGTGACAGAACAGGAAGTAAAATTGTCAGGTTTTCCTACTCTCCAGACAGTAATTCGCCGGTCCACGTGCTACGTGCGATTCCCATTTCTTTTTTACTTTTTCTTTTGGGAGAGTGAACGCAAATTACTAGATAACGAAAAGGACAAGCATGTTGTTATTACTGGTGACTTTAACTGCCCTGACATTGACTGGAACACATTAAGTCTCAAACCAGGTGCAAAGGACAAAGAAATACAGCAATTCCTAATCGATATCACCAGTGATTTAGGCCTTACACAAATGCAAAGGCAACCGACACGAGATAACAACATCCTTGATCTCGTCTTCACCAACAATCCCTCCCTAATAAGAAGTAGTGATAGCATACCTGGTTTCAGTGACCACTCCATGGTTGTAACAGATAGCTACATCAAGCCACTAACAGTCAAGCGTCAACCAAGGAAAATCCACATATTCTCCAAAGCCAACTGGGATGCTATCAAAGATGACATCACAAAAATACAACATACTATGGAGGAACAAGCTGCCGAGGGTGCTAACATCGAAACCCTCTGGGAAACATTCAAAGGTTGCATCCACCAAACTGTCAACAAAAACGTACCATCTAAAATATTGAAATCAAGAGATAAACTACCATGGTTTAACTACCAACTGAGACGCATGGTAAAAAAGAAAAGAAGAATGTACCGACATGCAAAAAAAACTAAGAATTGGAAAGATTTTAAAACTTATCAAAAAGAATGCAAAAAGGCTTTTAAAAAAGCCGAAACTGACTTCATTAATCAGAAGATAATGGATGGCTTTGAAAAAAACAGTAGCAAACCATTCTGGAGATACATAAAATCGAAGAAATCCGACAACTTAGGTATTCCACCACTGAAAAAGGGTAACACCTTGGTTACGACTGGTTTAGAAAAAGCAGAAGTGCTGATAGGACAATTCAAATCTGTCTTCACCACCAGACCACCGCGTCCAATGCCGGAAAGAGATAATGGAAACACATATGCACTACCACCGCTGAAAATAACATCGAAAGGAGTAGAGAAATTACTATCTAATCTCAACCAATTTAAAGCCGCCGGACCCGACAAATTACCAAACATCGTTCTGAAGACCTGTGCAGCCCAAATTGCTCCAGCACTAACCCTGCTCTTCCAAATATCGCTAGATACTGGTACTCTACCCGAAGACTGGAGGAATGCTGACATAGCACCCATCTACAAAAAGGGAAATATCCACCAAGCAGCAAACTACCGCCCAGTGTCTCTAACGTCGGTGCTATGCAAAATCCTTGAGCATATAATCTGTAAACACCTCATGTGCCACCTAGAGAAAAACAAAATCTTAACATCCTTGAATCATGGATTCCGCTCCGGCTTCTCATGCGAAACGCAACTCCTAACAACTATGTACGACCTAATGAAAAATCAAGACCAAAAATGCCAAACCGACGTCATTATACTGGACTTCTCCAAGGCGTTTGACACCGCACCACACGCTGAACTCCTCTTCAAATTAGAAAAGTATGGAATCAAAGGACCAATCCTCAAATGGTTGACATCCTTTCTAACCCAGCGGAATATGCGAGTTGTCGTCGAAGGTGTAGCGTCAGAATCGACACCAGTCGAGTCAGGAGTGCCACAGGGCACAGTCCTTGGCCCTCTGCTTTTTCTTTGTCACATTAACGATTTGCCTGATAACATCTTGTCACAAGTAAGACTCTTCGCTGATGACTGCCTACTGTACAGACCAATCCGATGCGTTGAAGACCACGCAGCTCTCCAAAAAGATCTTGAGAAGCTAGAATCTTGGGCTGACACCTGGGGCATGAGGTTTAATGCCTCTAAGTGTTACGTTTTAAGTGTCAACAGCAAGGTACCTTACTTCTACGAGCTCAATAATACCATCCTCCAACAAGTTACTAGCAACCCATACCTTGGCATCAACATCTCTGAGGATCTCAAATGGAGCAACCAAATCAACAAAACTGCAACGAAAAGCTAATTCAACTCTTGCTTTCCTAAAACGAAATTTCCGTCACTGTCCTGAACAATGTAAAAAACTTGCCTACCTAGCTCTAGTACGTTCAATATTGGAATATGCCTCCGTTGTATGGGACCCCTACCTCATTAAGGATATCGAACAACTAGAAAAGGTCCAACGCCGAGCTGCTCGATTTATAACCGGCGACTACAAAACTCGAGAGGAAGGTTGTGTAACTAATATGATATCGCGGCTAGAGTTAAAACCTCTACTAGTCCGCAGACGCGAGGCACGACTTAACATCATGTTCAAGATTACTAAAGGACTACTTCCATCTATGCCTCCAAACACGTTCTTCAACCACCAGCCAAGACAGAAACGTAAAATTAAGCCAAAGAGCTACAGTGACCACGTAACCACCAACATTGTCAACCGTTATGCCACCAACAACACCAGGGGATACATTGTGCCTGAAGCCACCACCGAGCAACTGCGAAATTCATTCTTCGTCAAAACCGTAGTAGAATGGAACCAGCTTGATGAGCGCATTGTCACCCAAGAAACTCCGGAAGGGTTCAAAAGAGCCCTTCTCCAGCACATGCAGTAACCACGCGCTCACTCCGGTGCACTTATGCCGTAACAGGCCCTGCACCGCATCCCATAATGATTGGCGTTAACTGTTTTTTTTTTTTGGGGGGGGGGCGGGTCATCAATTTTAGCATGACTTACCCACCCATTATATATTGAAGAAAGGCTTCACAGTTTTTCTAAAATGTGTCCAGTAATGTTGTGTAATATAACACTGGTTAATTCAGTAATTAAATGAAATCCCTAGGGATTTTAGAGAAAATGTGTCTAGTAATGTTGTGTAATGTAACACTGGACAATTCAGTAATTACATGAAATCCCTAGGGGTTTTAGAGAATTCATGAAATCCCCAAGTGAAACAGTAATTTCATGAATTCCCTGAAAATTTTAGGGATTTCATGAAATCCCTGATTTCACAGATTTACTGTAACATACATACTAGTAGATCTACATATATATAAATTTTTATGATAACTCTATTTAAAGATTGCAAAATAAATAAACTGCTATTGTTATTCATAAAAGATCCCGTCACATGTCTGAAATAGCGGAAAAGATGCACAAAACAAACTACCATAATGTGATTGACACATTCTATCAATTTTTTCAGAGATGATGAGAGAATCAAAACTGACCAACTTTCAACAGCGCCAACTAACGAAAGCAATGAAAGGTAATACATACTGTTTTGATGCAATTATTTTTTTGATTTCCATCAACTAGATCATACACCATGGAGGTATTTTAGTATCCAGACTATTCAAGATAGCTAAGGATTATTTAAAAACATGGAGTGCTGTGTGGGACACCAATCTTTATCATTACTTTTTCGTTGGTGCTTTCTACCCCTATCAATAAATAACAAACCCTTCACTAGTGCTAAAATATGTAAACTTTTTTTCACTGTTATATATGTGTTTCCCAGTGCTTGCGGATACATTTTCACACTTTCTCTCTTTCACGTCTTTTTAGCAAGCATATTTCTACCAATGATAGATATAGCTGAAGACAGGATTTAGAAATGGAAGCTTAGGGTTCTAAAACCTGTCCTCAGCTATATCTATCATTGGTAGAAATATGCTTGCTAAAAAGATGTGAGAGAGAGTTTTTCACTGTGTTGAATACATGATTTAGCTCATAAAGACCTTGATTAACTTTGTAGAATTAAATCATGATGATTATTATTGTACTATTTGTACTATACTATATACTATACTATATTATATATATATACATACATACTGTACTATATTATACTAGGAAGTGGCTAGGGAGCCGACGTCGGCTCCTTAGCCAACCCACTGTGGGTAGGCTAGGGGAGCCGACATTTGTCGGCTCCTAGCCTACCCCCTCAGTGTAAGGGGCCGACGGAAATATCTATAATACTAGTGTAACAGCTTACCACTTTATAAGACATATACGAAGATAAGATTTTCCTGTTATCCTATGATAAATGTTTTGGTTACAACATAGACAACCACTTTTTATGCATACATGATATTTGCATAAAACATTAAAGGTGGTTATGTTGAGAAGCTAAATTGAGTATGCCTAGTAAATTTATTTCAATTAAATTGTACTTCGTACATATTCATATGTCAGAAGTATTCATATCTTTGAATTAAATCACTACCGGTAAGCATACATTTTTGTGTATTAGCTTACCCCTTTAATAAGAAATACTAGCTTGCCCGTCTCCTATGGAGACTATTTTATGTGTCATACTTATTCATTTGAGTGTTAATGTGAGAAATTCATAGCAGAAAACTTACAAAAATGCATCCCAACATGAGATTACATTTTATAAAAATTTAAAAAAATAAGAACAAAAGTGTATTAAAAGCAGAAAAACAGTTTCTAACATGTTGAACAAAACGGCACCTCACCATGACCGCGTTTTGCTTGAGCATGGTAATAGTAGTACAGATTGTAGATGGCAGACTCTAGAAAATAGTTATCTAGCTTTTTCTAATATTGGAAAACTCCATCAATGATTAACCTTTATAAAACAATGTTCATATATTCATTTTCAAATATACACGCTACTAATTTAAATAATAAATATTCTAAACAAATGACAAACAAATTACCAAAATGAATTTAATGCACCAAAATTAATTTATGGCCTGTGGTAGATAGTCTCCATCGGGCCCAAACAGTGCAAAAACATTCCCACAAAAAACAACTGCCAAATAAGCCATGCATAATCCCATGTTTTCACGTCAATCATGTCAACAATTATAGTTACACCTGGACCACCGTCACAGATTTATCCCAGATCTAGTCCATCAGTCTCAGAAGGAACATGACGTCCTAATATTAGGCCTAGAAAAAATGATTGTTTGGTTCCGGTAACATGATTTTGAAAAATAGGTTAGTAAGGTAGGTAATTTTATTTTTTTTCTTCATATTTTTTTACCGCAAAAATTAGGTTAGGTAGGGGCCACTTCTTTTTTTTTACTCCACATAGAAAACGAAAGTGACTGCACACACAACATGATGGTAAGATTAAATGAAAATGATTAATTACATATGATTTTTTTTATTGGATCGCTAAAATTAGTATATTATTTTATGTCTGAATCCATAGGTTCGAAGTTTTTATTAAAAAAACTCAATAAAAAGATTAGGTTAGGGGGGTTAAAATGGGTTAGCTAGGGTTACCGGAACCACAGGATCATTTTTTCTAGGCCTTAGCTTTTAACAGAGATTTGCCAAACTTTTTAATGAGTCTCTCTGATTAAAGTACTGTATAGTTCGGATGTTTGATCCTGGGTATGTATCCTTTCTGTTGATCTGTCAATTCCAGTACGTGTGAGTTGTATTCCAGAATTTACAGCGGTATTAAATTTTGCAGACCATGGAATAGCTTCCTAATCAATGTCACGATCACAAACAGGCTTCTAACTACACGTGCATCGTCCAAACTTTCCTCCTTGCTTCTCCAACTATTCGTGCTCACACCGGCATTTATTTTGTAATGATTTATTCTATCTTATAAGCAGAAAAATCGGAAAATATGCAGCATGTCCACTATTCTGTATTTAGAAATTATCCAAGATGGAGGGAGACGCCAAGCCGTAGTCTCTATCACATTCCCTTACTACAGTGAACTGAGTGAAGCGAACTGAGTCAGCAGGCGGCTGTCGATAGAGACTACGCAAGCAATTACTGCCGAGAGGGGGGTATAATTGCCTAGGGCGCTTCCGACAATGTCGCGGAATGGCACCCCATTTTACCCGTAAAAACACTAAATTTCAAAAGCTATCTCCTCAAAAATGAAACAATATACGCACTTTATAACTGCATAGGCACCTTTCAAAATACCGTAGAAGTTCAAAATAAGCTTTTGGCGGGCCAACAACAGTGGAATCGGCGCCAAGAGGCCTAAAGGCACGGAATTGCCTCAGAATAAAGAAACAACCATGCGTGACACACCCACTCCTCGCGCTCTCCGTATTAATATAATAATATGATGAGTATATCATCTTGTTATCCTATATTGAATGATTATATTATCCTGTTATCCTATATTGAATGATTTAGTTTCATCATATTAGGTATATGTATGTATTACGTGATATTTGCTCAAAACTATGATTTTCACAATAGTTACTGATAAAAGATGATTAAGTGAGCCTAATAATTTGAATAGGTATTCCTAAGATATTTCTTTGAATGAAATTGTACTTAGTAGCTAAGTATATGTCTGAAGTACATGTATTCATATAATTAAATTCAAGGACTATGCATACATTGTTTTGTCCACTGTAACTAAATTGAATAGTTAGGTGAATGTCTTAACCAGTTGACCAATCAGGTTATTTGTTTGCTTAGAATGATTTATTTACTGGGAATTTAAGGAGTGTTGCAAGAAGTGTCAGTTCAGTTGTTAAAAAAGACAAGTTTATCTTCTTAATACTTCATTGAATATTGACATTCAAAAATCATTACATACAAAAATTCCATATTTCAAATGATACTTATAATACATATAGTTAATCTTGTTCATACTAATACATGGATGTAACTGTGAATTAAACTTTTAATAATATGATATTGCTAAGCAATTTCATAATATTTTTTTCTTTTCTACTAAAATCAACATTTTCTTCATCCATGCAGGCATAGTTTAAAATCTTTTATTATTGTGACATATGTTACATTTGACTACATAATATAATATAATAAAATTGTATAATGAAGTAGCACCCGGCCCATTGGGCCTATTTGTCACACTTAAATTTTTTAATATACAATTCGAGAAATACAAACACTTAAATTTTTTAATATACAATTCGAGAAATACAAATAATAAAATTTAATAAATACAGTACATATAGTTTTTTTCTTTTCTTTCCAAATCCTATCACATGTTAACATTATGTTAGGCATATGTCAGCACATTTTCCTCATATATCATTCCTGATTCCATTATGCTACCTGTTAACACATTCTCAACATAACCATACAGCTTTCTTGCAGAAAGGTGTTTGCTTACTTAATTTTGATTGTTTTCTTGGGAGTCCTACTTACAACACTTGATAAGTTCCCAGCAATTAAAATGTTCTAGGCAAACAAATAACCTAATTGATTAACTAGTTAAAACATTCATGAACCTAAGTGACCTTTAATCAATTTAGTTACAAAGGACAAAACAAAATGTATGCATAATCCTTGAATTCAACTACATGTATATGAATACTTCTGACATAAACTTATGTACTAAGTACAATTTCATTGAAAGAAAGTAATAGTATTAGTCAAATTAGGATTTCCACATAACCATCTTAAGCAGTATGAATAATCAAAATTCATCTGTTATTCAAATATCATGTATGCATAAAAAGTGGTTGAGAACATTCAATATAGGAAAACAGAAAAATGTAATCTTCATATAGTTCTTGTAAAAGTGGTAAGCTAATACACTCTACTATTATAGATATTTCCGTCCGCTCCCTGGCTCACACACTGAGGGTAGGCTAGGGAGCCGACAAATGTCGGCTCCCTCGCCTACCCACAGTGGGTTGGCTAGGGAGCCGACGTCGGCTCCCTAGCCACTTCCATTATACTATTTGTTTCTGTTATCAAAGAAGGAGAAACTTTACCCAAGAATGTGCATCCCACGTCTAGTGCAAAGCCACGACAACCCCCTCAATCTCGACCCCAGAGTAAGATTATCAATCCACGGTATGTTATAAATTCTATTGTCTTTCTCTCTATCTCTCTCTGTTCTTTAAAGCAAACAAGTTCCTGTCACTGTATTGACATAGCCGAAGACAGGTTTTACAACCCTAAGCTTCCATTAAAATTAACATTTTAAATGCATCAAGTGGCCCTGACAGGACTGAAACTCAAGACCCCAAGGTTGTAAGACGAGAATAATACCATCATCCCAAGCAATTTTTTGTTAATTTTTTTTTTTTCAATTTTTTTTTTATCTTTGATATTAAGGAGTATATGTACTCGAAATTTAAATCAAATAAAATAATTTTCTTTTGATAGTTTATGTTTGGGACATGTTAGCAATAAATCAGAAACAAAAAGAATGAAACTGTATGCTATGTACCTAATAAACAGAACATTGTACACAGATGAACTTCTGTTATAACCACAACCCAGAGGTTGTGGGTTTGAATCCTACCTAAGGATAGAAATTTTTGGGAGGTGTAATAGTGCATGGGACGAGGCTTGGATTTTCATGATATAGGCTCACTCTAAGGGGGAAAGAACATCATATATCATTAGAAAGCGTTCAATCTCAACTTTCCAACCATGTATGATGGCAATGCATAACGAGTAGCTTTATGTGAGAAAAATGCATTTGAATAGGACCCCTTCCAACGTGTCTGTAGCAGATATGATTTACCATTTTCGTGGATGATGTTTTTTCAGTGTTCATAATCATTTTTATTTATAGGATTTTATATAGAAAATGTAACATAGAATGCATCAATCGAACAAGACAAGTTTTTTTTTTACATCGGTATGCATAGCATATTTCCAAATCACATTAATTTAGAACATTACCCAGATTAAAGATTGTTCTTACCAATTACGATATATGGAAAAAAACAATGGAAAGTACAATCAGATCTTTAGCTTGCGTTGAATTCCAATGATTTACAGCTGCTTAATTAGCAATTTAATAAACACTACATGAATGCTTACTTAGTAGCCTTTATAACATGAGCAAATAGTCATGTCATCATCAGGAGTATAGTGCGTGGTGATGAAAAGATCTCACTTAAAGAGTCAAAATCTCTTTAAGATGTGTTTTAGTATGTTTATTTTACATTCTGACTAATAGTATTCCAAATATACTTAAACAAATTTTTTTTCAATTAAATGCAGATTTAATAGAGAAATATTCATGCATTGTGCTTGCTTTATCACCAGCATCAAAAGACATTTAAGGGATAGTTAGATCCAAAATTTACTAAACAAATTATGTATACATTGGCCCAGCTAGGATATAGCAAGATTTGTACACAAGCAGGGCTAGTGCATACATGTTTTGTATGTAGGAAATAACAAACTTCCCCTTTCGTTATTAGTCCTATGAGTATTACATTTTACAAAACATTCGCTTACTCATTTGTGAATTATTTCAAAGAATGTACTGGGTATATGAAATTCATCTGGGTTCCATTAATCGTGATTTTAAATGGTGTCAAGTGGAATGTTTAGAAATCAAAATTTTCGTGTCATTTCTAGACTGTACACACCACAAACTCGTACCAAAGAGCAAATTGAATCAGTTCCAGGTGTCTATGAAAGAGAAAAATTTGCTCCAATGCCTCAAACAAAGGTACAGTACTGAGTAGACTGGAAAAAGTTACTATTTCAGTTTATTAATTAAATGATTTTTTTTTTACTTTTTATTGATTTGTTGTGTTAGAATTATTCTCTATGGTAAATAAGATATTTCTACCATGTACAAGTATCAATGTTTATGAAATGTATTTTACTTCAGTACCGTGGGTTTTATGAGAAAGATAAAGCTCGACTTGCAAATATCATGGCTTATGGAGAAGACATACCACCGCCAGATTGGAAGAAAGCGATTAAACGAGCAGAGCCAGAGGAGATTACTCCTGCAGACAGGTATTGATATGCACCTACTGATAGAAACTTGATGAAAGAAAAAATCTATCACTATACCACTCTATCAAGGACACACCCTTGAATACTGTTCTCTGATTGGCTGAGATCCAAGGCAATAAAGTTTTGGGTTGTTATTGACAGACACACAACAAACCGTGTAACAGGTCTCAAGTGGTCTCAATGGAGACGTGGTCTCAAAATAGAGCTTCAGCACATTTCACAGATTATATTGTTAGATATGTTAATCTAAGATAGAAGATTGCAAAGTACATTTTGGTTTTAATGGAGAAGTACTTGCAACACTTGGGATCACTATAGGTAGTCTTAATTAGGAAGCTGCAGGTCTTAATTCAGAGGTAGTTATAATATGAATGTTCACAATATTAATGTCATTTAATGTTGACAATAGTTAGCCATTAAGCATGTTAAAAATCCAACATTTTTTAGCATTACGAGAAATTTGGGACCACAAAAAGTGATCTTTATTATTATAGATGTAGTCATATTGTAGAGCAGACCAACTCTAGCTGCTCATTGTCTGTTCTCCATTGCATCCAGATCCAGCAAGGCCCAGCATTCGAGTCTCAGTAGGTCTGATGGTGGGTGTTGAGCAAACCTACCTCTAACAGGTACCTCTAACAGGTTGCACACAGCTCCATGGCTCCTACACATTCAATGGGCACAAGTACTTCTGCACTACGGTTGCAATGATCTGTATGCTCCCTGGGGAGTTGAGAAAAATATAGTGTGAAATGGGTGCCAATGACCTGGTGTGAATGTAGAGTCGTCTGAACCTGCATACTGGAGAAGAAGACCATAAACCAGGCATTTACATTTACATTGACACTCATCTTTTGCATTGAGAATTGCATTGACTTAAACATCCATGTATTACGTAACGTGACTGTATATTGATCAAACATCGGTATGTGTCCAATTATTACTTTTACACAATAAAGGAAATGCTGGTGTGAGCCCAAATAGGAGATAGTTAGGTGTTTGCATAGTATTTCGGTGAATTTCGATGTTTGCATGAAATTTCGATAAAAAGAAGTACCGGGAAATTTGTTGGTTAAGCAGTTACTGTTTATGTCGATGCATAATAAAGGCCTCAATAATTTTAGTTCAATCTCGTCTCATACTCTTACAGTATTAGAGTATGGGGAATTATAATCTTCTAAGCCGCTCTGTGCAAACAACGTGAAATGTTAGCGTCATACTGAAATAAATTACAGTTGAGCGAATCTTACATTATTCAGCAATAATGTGTTGGCAAAATTGCTGCTACATCTTCAGAATATTATAAACATAGTGTCTGATATTAGTTTCAGTGACTGCAATAGCTGATCATAGCTTCAGCAATTGTAAAATCCAGGATAATGTGTACAAAACCAGCCACAAGTGATCAGATTAATGGCTATGTGTTATTTGGTGTATTCAATTTGTAGCATCAAATAAAACTGTTTGTGAAGATTAATCATGGTATAATGAATATATGTCATGGTTTTTTGGGCAATATGCATGAATCAATGCCCTCATTTTGTGAATATTGCCCTCGCAAGCTAGGGCAATATTCACAAAATATGGGCATTCATTCATGCATATTGCCCTCAAAACCATGACATATTTCTTCATTATTTGGATTGTAGTGTAATTATCGTTGTCGAATCAAACTATCTAGTTCTTATTTTTAATTGAATTAGTTTTATTCTTTCATGTTTATAGTTTCTGTATGAAATATAATCAATTATGAATTCAATCAGTGTGAATATTCACACTTTGCTTATATTTATTTTGTTAAAGTGCATCTTAGATGATCTATATTTATAAATGGATAAGGGAATTTTTTCCATTCCAATAAGGCTTTTTAACCAGGTGGTTGTTTTTATCTACATTTCAAGGGAGGAGCATTTAATCTGTTCCTAATCTCATTCGTTTCAACCCAATTGAGCAGCAGCTGGAAGGGGGTGATGGAGATGCATACTATAAGGGCCATTAGTGTGCAGCTTCTGGGTCGAAGAAAAACAAACACAATACTTGTGACAAAATTGACCCTTATACGAATGCTTAAAAAAATTGAATATCAGATGTTTGTTTACTCTGCTCTGGACCTGTTAAGATGGGGATGGGGTAGAGAGGGTTGGGGAGCGGAAAGGAAGGATAGCCGTAGGTGGAATATTTGGTCTGTTCCGCATGTGTTTACCAAGGATAGCAGTAGCTGGGGAGAGGGATATTAGAGGGATCAATCGTTGCCATATACATGTAGTGTGTATGACATATGACGATGGGAGGACGGTGATGGATGTGTATTTAACCTGTCCCAGACCTATATACTGATGGGAGCTGGTGTGAGGGATGGGGGACAGAGGGAAGGATTGTGGGAGGCGGGGGTGGGGGGAGGGGAGCATTTAATGTTTATGTATTTTATGTTCCGTATCTCATCTGTTTCAACCCGAGATGCGCCGGGTAGACAGCTGGTAATATTATATTTGAAAAAGTAACGTATATTTTTCAGGTTTGATGAAATTCAAAAAGAAATAGAAGAAAGGCAAAGATTTCAAGAAGAAATGGATTCTTTAGGTCAAGGAGACAAATACCGTTCCATTATCAATACAGAAATATCCCAGGTACTAGTTACAATATATAAATAAATATGTTTAGAATACTGAATATGACCATCTGTATGCCCATAGGCTTTCAAGTTGAAAAAATTCAATTTGGAGGGGACTATGAAGTGTATTTACTATTTACATATTGGTAGGAATTACAAATTACAGGCCATTACATTGAGTGGGCCCTTGGAAGCTTGAACATTTGTATTCTGCAAATATAACAATACTTTTTTCTAATAAAATTCATGAACTTCAGTTAATACGAGAGATGGAAGTCATTGACAAGAAAAGATCTGCTGAACTAGAGGCGGCCATCTTGGAATATGACAAGCGAAAGAGAAAAGAGCGTGATGAAAAGCAAAAACAAGGAAATAATTCACAAGGTTCATAACTGCTGAGCATTTTATAAATGCAGAGCAGTAAACACATTATAGTATTGGACTTCCCTCTTTTTAATGCAATCTTAAACAAATTATTTTTTTCTTGAAAAAAATTAGTTCAGATAGATCTCTTCATAAAGAAATTTGCTTTGGCAAACATTTCATGTGGTAGCTTTCTCAAAACAATATGCCATAAGCTCTGGCAGCCACCAGACGATCCACAGCGTACACTGGATTAGGACAGCTGGCGGGATTTTCTAACACTTTAGGGAAAACATTAAACTTTTTTTTCATTTTCTTTTATAGTAATGTTCTGTTTATGAGAGAATGTTAGAATATGTGTTAGTATTTATCTGAACAGCCATATTTGTTATTGTACAGATTATTAAGTGTGGCTCATGGAAAATGTGATAAGGATGTAGGACTCGATATGAATGTGTTTCCCAATGCGTGTGATGTTTCATTTTTTACATTTTTTCTCACATCTTTCTACCACGCATATTTCTACCACTATAGACATAGCTGAAGATAGGTTTCACAACTGTACGCTTCCATTTAACTATATCAAGTTGCCCAGATGGGACTCAAACTCATGGCCCCAAGTGTTGTGAGACCAGAATGATACCATCATCTCAAGCAGCGGGCGTGGTAGGAATATGCTTGGTAGAAAGATGTGAGAGAGACCATTAGGTAGAAAATGGATGTAGGACTACGTTAAATACCAAGACATGTATGTTTATTTTTATTTTGATGGATTACTATCTTCATAGTTCATACAAGTTTGAAAATCTTTTTTTTTTATGATGTGTGATATGATTTAGTTTAACTGCAATATTTTGATTTATCTCAAATTTTCTCGTACCTTAAGGTTAGTTTTATTTTGCTTTGACCACATTATGAACAGATATCATATAGTGATGTCGAATATTGGCTGTCTCTACAGATACTATATAACAACCAAAGAATGTAAACTTCTAACATTCATGATTTTATACCAGAATTTGAAAGTTACCTTTAGGAACCAAACTCACTGTCATTTTTGGCGAGATTTTCGTTGTCGCAACAACTTCATCGGGCCGAATGACAGTGAGTTTGGTTCCTAAAGGTAGCTTTCAAATTCTTTTATAAAAACGAGATAACAAGTTTGTTCTGTAACTACTTAAAAATAATGCTCTGACAGTCAAAATAAATATTTGTTTTGTATAAACCAGTATCAATAAATAATGTCTTTTTTATGACAAGTGTTCATTACAAAAACACAAGGACACAGGAAGTTACATAATCGAATGATTTTTGCCACACCTACTGTGCATTTCAAACAGCAGATGTCCCAGTCAACATTGGCGAGATAGGCAGCTTCTTGCATGCAGTAGCCTATGTAGATATGTCTGACGAATATTATTCAGTGTATTTATGTACATATTTCTTGAAAACACAACATTTTTTTACTTACAACATTGACAGTTTTACCAACTAGCTGTTGGGATCATCGGAATGACCTGCGCATGACAGATAATCAATCTTGCCAATTCCCACAGAAAATCGAATCGTAAACTCGTAAGAGTTGGCGGCCCCCCTTGTCACCGTTTATGACCTGCCTGTAAGTTCGGATATGCACGTCTTTGATAGTTCTTGTCTTCTAATCACTCTCCCTATCGATCCTTCCCAGTTTATATCGCGATTCTGTTGGTTCACGTGGTCCGTAATCGCACTTTTGATAAGTTTAGTCACTGATTCTATTAGTATTTGCTCCTTTCTTATTCACTTCAACATCTTTCAAATGTTCTTACATTCTGACAGCCTGTCATGCGCAAAAAGGTCATTCCAATGATGCCAACAGCTAGTTGGTAAAACTGTCAATTTTGTAAGAGAAAGGAATGTGATTTCAAGAAATATGGGCACATTGAAAATGCACACAGCACCCAATTAACCTGAGCGCAGCGTGTGCGATGTTAGGCAGCGTCCTGCCGCCCAAGGCCGCAAAATTGAAAAAGCAAGAAAAAATTGCTTCGATTCCCATGCCTCGCGGCGTCAGAAATCACGCCACGGGCAAAAAGTGAAGCGCCGCAACCACCCCCCCGCCTCCCGTATTTTAAAAATATATAGCTCCAACGGTGCCAGACGGCTTGAAATTCGTTCACTGCGACGTCCAAAAAATGGTGTGATGACATCAGACGGAGCGAGATATACAGCCGTGCATCTTGGGAGAGCGCAAAACAGTGTGGGACCCCGCCACCTCCGCTACGGCGTGGTGCGATGTCCGAGGCGGAGTGCGCCACGCCGCCTACAGAGGATAGGGGCACGCCGGCGGCGGTGTGCCGCGGTGTGCGAAATAAAGAATTTAACATGGGAAAATTACATGCAGCGCCTCACAATGTCTATGGCAGTGTCTGTCGGCGTTGTTCCGAGTGATCACGTGGTGCGGCGGCGCCCACACGGTATTGCACACAACGATAGATCGTTTTACTCCTTTTATAGTAGATTGTCTTGAGGCGACAGAAATTCCTGTGTCTAATACCTTGAAATCCACAAACGCACCACATTTAACCACAATATACCATAAGATCAAACAAGATCCATCCATATGTAAAAGCTTCACATTCTACGGATTTGTTGCCAATATTTTACTCTTACACAAAACCAACAAGTGTAGCAGTAAACTTACATATTTTAAACCATTTGTAGACATTATGCGCTCGAGTCTACCCTCTGCTATATATTAATAGACAACGAACTACCATTGTGGGTGTGGTTTCTGCTCACGTGTAGTAATATATGAACAGTGATATAATTATTGAACATAATCAGCACCCCGGAGAAAATATCAATTCATTGCGTTGTGATTTGGCGCCGTCCACCAAAGCAACATTGAGAGGGTTAATTTTCCCAATACTTTCTCATTTTTTCGGACTTAGCCGATTTTTTTACTAAAAATGGTCGCGCGGAACCCACCCCGTGCCCAGGCTAATTGTGGGGATGGGGGGATGGGGGGTAACAATAGCAATATATTGCATGTTTGATGTTCAACTGTAGAAAATTGAAATATGTGTAAAAGTAGATTTATATTAGAACCAATCCGGTACATGGCTGAGGTTTCAGACAGTAAGTTAAAATGGATTTTCACAAAATAGGTCAATCAATCTATGCGTAAAATTAGAAAAATAATCTATAAATATTCTATCACAACTAAAAATGGTATTGAATACCAAAATAAAAATTATAAGACTGACACACTATTTTTTGCCAGATCTGCATTGTAAGTTTTATTATTCTGATTGGTTTACATAATTGTGAACACTTACATGAAAATGGCATTTTTTTCTGTCTGTGAGAGACAGAGTCAGACATTTTAAACAAACTTAAATTGGGTACGAGGTTCCATGATTAGAACAGCAAATTTTAATTTGCATAGACACGGCTCGTCACTCCAGTGATACAGTAATGTGTATGCAAATCAGAAAAATAAGCAAACTTTGCTGTTCTAATCATGGGACCTAATCCCCAATATGCTTGTTTAATATGTCTGACTCTGTCTCTCAGACTCAAAAAATGCCATTTTCAAGGACAAACCAATGTTTTAAGGTCCATTTGGGTCCATGTGGAATATGCTAGAAGTACTTGTAGAAGGGTAACAGTAAAAAATCAAACAAATAATGGTCCAGAATGGACCCAAATATGGACCAGGGAATGGACCCAAATATGGACCATTTGGGTCCATGTGGAATGTGCTGAAAGAAGGACCGTTTAGGTTCATGTAGGCTACAATAAGTCATTATACATTGTATAGGTAACAGTAAGAAATGGAACAAATTATTGTCCAAAATGGACCTAAATATGGACCGTTTGGGCCCATGTGAAATAGGGTTCTTGTGGTAAAAAAAATTCATTGGGTTTCTTTTGTACTATAACATTGATCTTTTAATAAACCCATATTTTTTTTACCTTAGCAAATGAAAAGCACCCCAAGTGTGGGCAAACCAGTGTTTTAATCTTGAACAAACACTGGAATGCCACTGTCTATATATTGGCTTCGTCATGCTATCAATATTGATTTTAAAACAGCTAATAGCAAACAGCACCAAGGAGTCTATTTTGCAGCTGATAAAATTATTGATCTGTAATTGTGCATTCAAATAGTAATGAAAAGCGCCCCCGGTGAGGGCAAACCAGTGTTTTATACCTGGAAAAGCACTGGAATGCCACTGTCTATATATTGTCAAAAAATCAATATTCATATTTCAGCAGCTAACAGCACCAGGCTAGACTAATGTTGCTGCCTTATGATATTGATTTTTCCATATGCTGGCTAAAGCATATTGAATACTAGTAAAATGGACCTAATAATGGGCCCAAATGGGCCCAAATATGGACCATTTGGGCCCATGTGAAATAGGGTTCTTGTGGTCACCATTTCCAACCGACATGCCAAATTTGAGCATCCTAGCTCAAACGATGCAACCTGTAGAGGGGTAACGAACCGGATGCACGGATGCACGGACAGAAGCAAAGCAAGAAATCCCCCTTCGGACTTCGTCCCGGGAGATTTAATTTAGGAGATAGTATCGTAAATAAGAAAAATAGACATGAAATAACAAAATACATATTTACATGTATAGTTGCACCAGTATGCTAAAAATACATAACTTATTTAGGGTGATATGAAAAATGAAAAGCGCCCCCGGAGAGGGCAAACCAGTGTTTTATACCTGGAAAACCACTGGAATGCCACTGTCTATATATTGTCAAAAAATCAATATTCATATTTCAGCAGCTAACAGCACCAGGCTAGACTAATGTTGCTGCCTTATGATATTGATTTTTCCATATGCTGGCTAAAGCATATTGAATACTAGTAAAATGGACCTAATAATGGGCCCAAATGGGCCCAAATATGGACCATTTGGGCCCATGTGAAATAGGGTTCTTGTGGTCACCATTTCCAATCGACTTGCCAAATTTGAGCATCCTAGCTCAAACGATGCGACCTGTAGAGGGGTAACGAACCGGAAGGACGGACGGATGGACGGACGGACGCAATTAATTGGGTACAAGCCAGTGTATAAAACACTGGAATACAGTATGAAATATTACTTCACTATAATGGATCTCTCACTTCACCCTCATAAGTCTTTTGTATATCCATATCACTATCATGAGAATATTATATATTGAAAAGCGAAAGTTCTAGGTCTATGTGCTTTATATTCGCTATATGGAATGTGGTATGATTGAAGAGAAATATGAAGACCTTGAGCACATGTTAATAAGTATCAGGAAATCTAACCATTTTGCCCTTCATTTCCAAAAAATTTCTGTATAGGAGAAGGGCGAGGCTCCCCCACCTATAGCTTCCCCCCGGTTGGTCACTAAAAACCAAAAAACTGTATGAAATTGAATTATTTATACCATCAAATGTACTCTCTTCAGTTGCCTTAAATGTGCCCCAGATTGTACCTAATGGCATCCTTTCAAAAAAAAAAAAAAAAAAAAAAAAAGAAATCCCCGAGGAGTATGCCCCCGGATCCCCCACCTTTACCAAAATTTTAGATACGCTATTGGTACCGTGACAATGGAATAAAGGTCTGGACCTCCTATATCGTAATTCTGAATAAATACATATTTCTTTACTTTATGAAAAGCGCCCCCGGTGAGGGCAAACCAGTGTTTAATACACTGGAATGTCACTGTCTATATATTGGCTGATTATTGATTTATAGCAGTATCATCTATTACCAAGAAGTGGATACATTTTTTGGAGCCGATGTGTCTGGAGTTTGTGGTTATAGAATATTGATTTTAATGGTGCATTCAAATAGTAATAAGAATGTGATTCACTAGTAAAATGGACCTAATAATGGGCCCAAATGGGCCCAAATATGGACCGTTTGGGCCCATGTGAAATAGGGTTCTTGTGGTCACCATTTCCAATCGACATGCCAAATTTGAGCATCCTAGCTCAAACGATGCGACCTGTAGAGGGGTAACGAACCGGGCGGATGGACGGACGGACGGATGGATGGACGGACGGACGCAATTAATTGGGTACAAGCCAGTGTATAAAACACTGGAATAACAATTACCCCAAATGAATTCATATAAGATTTTCTCTATTTCAACTATATTCTTCCTAGGAAAACTTATCAGATTTGATAAGTATATAAATTTAGAAATTCCAAATGATTTCAAAATTAAAATTTTCCCTATTATTAAACAGATTTTTCTTCTCTTCCATTGGTTTAGAATGGCTTTTAGGTTTTTTATAAATAGGTTTAAAATTTGCTTCTATGACTTCTTCTTTATTATTACTGATATAAATTCCCAAAACTTGGATAGGTTTAAGAGTAGATGCTAAGTCAAATTCTGTGATTTTCCCCAAAGTTTCATTAAAAATTTCATGATTATCAATATTAGGCCATAGGGCCCAAAGGCAAAATCTGAGTTTTTTCTTTATTCAACTTGAGTCCCGATATATTCCCAAAGAGCTTAATTTCTCGAAAAAAAGAGGCTTCATCGATGATGAAAAAACAATGTCATATTCTTTGTAAGGCTCCACAAAATTAATAAAATGTTTCTCGTCCTGCCCATTTTCCTACACATAGGAGGGAGGTCAATTTTATTTTTTTATCTTTTATTTTTTATTTTGCTGATTTTTCCGTCCTTATATTATAAAAAAATTGAGGAGGGATTCCCTTTTTATTTTTTATTTTTCTTCCGCGCGAAATCTTTCATTTTGAATATTGGGCCATGAATGAACTACATGTGTTTTGATTGTATGTGAACAATGTCTTTCTATTATCAAAATCATAAAACATCACTTAAAAAACAACTTTTATTGTATTGAGTTGCAATAACAAACTATTATACGGGCCGGCAGGCACGGCCTAATGTAGAGTTCACTCCCGCAAAGTCCCGGAAATATTTTCAGAAAAGAGCGTTATTATTTCATGATGCCACGCCCACTTCCACCAAAGTAACTATAAGAGAATATGGCTCACGGACTAGTCCCTTTTGTACGTAGTCTCGATCAACCAGACTCTGTAATGGTGGCGCTCATTTCATGCAATAGAGAGTCTGGTTGAACGAGGCTATTTTGTACGTGCCGTGTGATTGACAGCTTGATGTTGACAACAGACTGCCGATTCGATTCTGTCCTTCCTGATAACGTCAATTGGGTTCCATATCTAGGTGTTATGAATGATCCCATGATATTTTGATTACAATCTATTTTATTCGACACATTGTATAAGTACTAACAATACACGTATATACTAAAATGCCCGAAATTCAGATCACCAATAAAATATCTAGCTTGTTTACAATAATGTTAATGGCGGCATACTTCCGAGAATACTTAGCGACTAGCGTAAAACGTGCAGCGTTCAAGTAGGACACAGTGCGTTCAACGTGTTCCTTAAAACGTCAACCGTCCAAACAATAACGTGCCCCTCATATCTCTGAACGTCTTACATAAACTGGCCGCCATCTCGGATTAGAAACCAAATGTGTCAACTGGACCAGGCTCTGTATGCAATACATAGTCTGGTTACACGAGGCTATGAATCAACGTAAACATCGCCGCTTTCTTTTCCATTGCATTGGAGTTCATATTCACTCCCACGCAGTTCAGACTAACTTCTTAAAACCAGCAACATTGTATTTGCACGTTTCATAGGTCGTGTTCTAAATTTGGAATATCCAGGGTCGCCAAACCCACAAACAACTGTGACTACCGATGATAGTCACTCTTATGTACAAAATAATCGACAGCCATAAGAGAATGATAACAGTATATGTTGCATTAAAG